>JAODAH020034419.1:0-31066 GCA_027574865.2 Coproporus ventriculus | reverse complement strand
TGTATAATATCTCATGGGGATTACTTTGAAGGGGACAAAATAGATATTCATGAATAAATAAATAATTTTTGAAAAAACACAAAATTCGCGATACTTTTTGAACACACCTCGTATGATGTATCTACTTCCAAATTTGAAGAATTATCCATTAAATGAATTTTAGATGCTAATTTTTTAATTACTCCTTTCTTTTTAATAATTCTTCTTCAGTGATATTTTCGAAATAAACTTTCAAATTTCATAACATCAAAAAAAATCTGATGGCTCTATGAGACTGCTAAAAGCAATTTGTTGCAGCCAAGAAGGCATTTTTTCCTGTAATCATCCAAATATCGCAGACCACACACAATCTTCCCTTACATGTTCCACAGCTCGCATGATATTATCAC
The DNA here is from genome assembly GCA_027574865.2 of Coproporus ventriculus. NCBI lineage: Eukaryota > Metazoa > Arthropoda > Insecta > Coleoptera > Staphylinidae > Coproporus > Coproporus ventriculus. The sequence goes on along the minus strand of JAODAH020034419.1, from coordinate 30,677 downwards.
TTGTGTGTGTACATAAACTTGAAGAGTGTAAATCTTCTGTGTCCAATGGTTAACTTCTTCCACTTTCTTCGGTTGTTAACTCAACTTCAGCTAATATCTCTGCTACAATAAAATCTTCTAAAATTATCATTCACAATCAGTATATTACATCAGGTGGTGTAGGATGATCATTAAGTCCACCTCGTATCCTTATTTGTAAAAGCAAATTTTCAAGAGAATCTTAATTTAATTTATGTGTTAACAAATAAAATCTTCTGAGCATTTTTTCTTTTATATCTGACAATAATAATGGTAGAAAAGAATTCATGACTAGCACTCAGTTTTGAAATATTTGCGGACTAGTTATTCACGAGCAGATCTTGGTATTTGAGTTAAAGTTAATATGCAATACCTTGGAAGAGTGGATCTCTTCCAAGGTATTGCATATTTATTAATTTGACAAATCAAATCATTTATCAACAATTTTGATTAAATGCACTAATGATTCTGTTAAAACCAGGTCATTATCACGTTTATAATATTTACAGGTATTTGCAGCTACCCGTACATTCTGCATCTTAAAGCCCTTTAAGTTAAAATTTTGTGGACTGTTAATTATCAATTGAAGCTTCAAATTATTTAAAAAAATGTTCATTCAATAATTGAAAATTATAAATTATTAAAACTGCTGTTATTATTAATTTATAAAACGTACTTTACATATTGAAATTATTTGATTTAAAAGTGAACCTATGTACTTTACCATATCTAATAAAAACTGAAGTGAATTAATAATTTCTCTTAACTAAACAAAAAAGTAAATCTAGGTATACTTATTTATATGTAAACAAGAAAAATAAAATAAAGCCAGAAAAGAATTTAATGTTACAAGATGTTCAGATTTTCATTTTAAATGTTAATTCATAAATCCAAAAAAAAAACAACCACTATCAAATTTACTTTTTTAACTAGTTTGAATTTATACATTTTATCATAACTCTCACAAAACTTGTTATTATTTCATAATGTTGTAAAACGCTATATCTAGTTTTTAAATGAAAATCACGTTTTTTTTGACAGTTCTTAGCGATTTACGGGATTTAAAAGTGTTTTTAGAACAAATTACCACTGTTTCGGATTCAGCGTAAAATTTTCCATTAGAATATGTATTTTAAAATGTAAAATCAACATTTTTTAGGTACCTCCATGTCAAAAAGCACCAACAAAAATATTTCAAGTGGAAAATTTTATTTGTCTAAAGGGAAGCTAATATTCATGTTCCAGAGAATTTTTTATTTGAAGATAGTTATTTATTATGAAAAGAAGCCATTCGAATCGTTCTTTCATCAAAACTCAAAATTTGGGAAATAGCGGACACCCTAGTGTACACATTATAAATTCTTCACTTCGGATAAAATAACTTTAAATCCACGTCATCAATGTCATCTGCATACATTCAGCAATACCAACACAAGATTGTGTTCCATGCATTATTATTGTAGTCGAATTAAAATTGTGTGTATCTTTTAGTGTTGATGATATCACATATTTGAGGTGTTGCAAAGTTTTTGAAAGATTGACTTGTCAATCTAATTGTAGGTTATGTATATGTATTTTACATTGATCTAATAGTAAATGGATGCCGCTTATCGACATTATACAATATAGCGGCTGGGTGACAGGAATAGCAATCAGCTGGGTGAAGGACTATTAATGTCAAGTTTCTTATTCGTCGAAAAATTGCGGGCAATTGAAATAAACCTACTACGTCGACGCGAGGTTTGTCATTGTTGACACTACGCAGAGCAGACTCGAGGAGTATGGAATGTATGATATCGCATATGGCCTCGCGATTGAGTGCGCCTCAGATGAAAAGGTGCCTCGTGCCAAGAATAACGAGAAAAAAAGCTGATCGACTTTTGAAATGGTTACGGGATTCATTTATTTTTATAGGTTAACAAACAACACATTACTGTGTTATTGGGTGGATGACTGATAACATAACCAGCATTGAAATATTTCAACCTCATAATTTTTGAGAAAACAAGAAATTTATGGGGCAAAATATAAAAAATGTCACATTTTGACCCCAATTTTCGCGGTTTCTCAGCAGCTACGAAAATGAGACAAAGGAACCTAACACCATTTTTTTCGATGTACTTTCCAAATCTTCAATCAGAATTCAAAAATTCCTCAAGATACAGAGTACACATACATAGGCACGCAGACATTTATATTTCATATACAAACTTTTCAAGTTCGTGAAAATATGCAATACTAACATAATTTCATGTACTGCACCATTTTATTGTAATAGAATTTAAATTTCTGGTTTTGTGCTAAATTTGAAACTATTAATTATTTGTTGTCAAAGGTGCTGTGCATATATGATATCATATTACAATTATGATGTACATGTAAAGTGTATTGTTTTAAAATAGCGAATATTGAACAACAACCTGTAAAGATGTTGAACTCCTGTTACTTATTACATTTTTTAATTTATATGTTTCAGGTAACAATAGACGAAGAGAAAATTTTTGAAAAAATTGAAAGGGAAAAGAAAAAGCGTTAAGAATGATTTATTTATGGTTATAATTGTGTTTGATATTTTTGTATATTTAGATGTAATATATATATATATATATATATATATATATATATATATATATATATATTTGTGTGTATAAAATAAAATATATTCTTAATTACTCCTTGATTATCTCTTCAGCTACTCTTGAGTATTCATGTATTGCCGCTTTCTCATTGGATTAACAATTTATTCTGTTATATGAGTTTTGTTTGAAAGAAAAAGGCAGCCGGTTAACCAACGTTTGCCATATGCAGCTAGATTACTCAAAACCCAATGAAGATAAAACCAGGCACTGCTGTCTTTAATCCCAATTTTTTCAAGAATAAGACTTCTGTAATCTTAGTAATGAACTGAAAACAGACATTAGAATATTAAAAGAGATCATAGGTGAAATTGTAATAGACAGTTGAAAGGAAATTCTAAACTCCTTGTGACAATTTAGAAGGGTATTGCTGGAATATATTTCACTTACATGTCACTAACGTTGAATTTTCTTAAGTAATATATAAGAACTCGCAAAAATTTTTGAGTCAACAATTGTACTATTTAAAACTAAGCTGAATTTAAGTTATTTTAAATCATAAAAAGGATTAATGTAGATCAAAGTCTATATACGGGTTGTAAAATACTTAAAAAATGCAAAATCTGAATACACAGAGTAGATTTTTATTTATCAAAATGAACAATGCTATTTAAAAGGAATGCATTTCCGCATTTTATTATATGAAATGCGGAAATGCCATAACAATGGACAACCTAGAATTAATAAAACTAATTAGGCATACAAAAGAACTGAACGCATATAAAACTATTTTTATTCAAAAACAAGTTCATACTATTAAAGGATTATACAAAGAATTGGAATTTCCAAATTAACAAAAACAGATAACAACGGACATCTGGCAGTAATCCTCTGTCGAGTATAAATAAGATACCTCATTGAATTTATTTATCAGTATTCAGCTACTGACGATGGGAGCATAGCTTCCGAAATACGTATCTAGCCTTGTGCAAAATACATTTTCACTTGATAGTAAGTGTGTATATTTCTCGTGTAATTATATTCCTATCATAGCCGATTTTTAAATTGATTTTCCATATATCTTACACCTGCTCTCTTCAGGGTTTTGTATAGACAATTAACCACCACATTTTATTGCAATTTGGAGTAAACCTCAAAGTTCTTACCTGAAAAGTTATACTATATGTATATTCAAGGATAAGTTTCATTTAAATTTAGAATTCTTACAATTTTGTTTGTATATATTCAATTTTTATCTTTATTTAACACTTTTCAAAATTTCTCTCCACTAAATAAATTCAATTTAAATTGTGAATTATTACTTTACAATAATAAAATTGATTTTCATAAATTAATATTTATTAAAAAACTGAAGGCGTTTCATAGTACAACTACTTTGTCAAAAGTTATATAATTGATTGACATTCATCAATCAATGTTACATTTAAACTAAATAAATAAACAAAATTACACAAATTTATATACATGAGGTAACAAGGTTTAATAATGGCGCATGGTTAATGTCTAGTTAGTCATTGAGTAACTTCCTGGTATTTTTAAGTTCGTTAATTTCAACTGCTTCTAAAAAATTTTTAATTTTAATCCTTTATTGGCCACTTGTAATATTTTAAAGTCTTCATTAAATAAATGATTGTTTTCAAACAGGTGTTTTGCACTACAAAATAAAGTAATAATAATGATTGATTTTCATCAAGTAACAACTACATCAGTGAATTTATGAAATTGTAAATAGTTAAATCATAATAAAATTTTGCAAAATTTAAAAAAATTTGAAATTTTAATTTATTTTATGCATGACCGACATATAATGAGGCGCTTTAATCTTTACCAACAGGGAATAACATGGCAGTTTATGTCCCTAGGGAATAAAGTAATTGCAAAAAAGACAATAGTGTGCGTCTCTCATAAGTATAACTTTTATTCGCGTGTATTTCACACTCGGAAAAAGATTGTAAAAAATCAATCAGTGCTATTGACTGAAAGTTAGGTCATGCACAAAACTTTGTATGCAACTCGGGTGTAAAATTCTTTATTGCCGTCACATCATTGTTGCCTTCAACTCAGGAAACAAACTGACGCTCGAGCAATAAAGAGCCATTTTACACCCAAGTTGCATAAATAACTATTCTGCATGATCGATATATAATGTGGCGCTTTAATCCTTACCAACAGGGAATAAAATGGCAGTTTATGTCCCTAGGAAATGAAGTAATATTTATAATATTGTTGCCAAGCAACAATAAATACGAAACTGGAGAAGCCTGGGCGTCTTGTCAAATTCTGTCATAATAAAATCCAATATTTATGATGCCAAGAACCGTATGTTTTATTATTAACTATTAAACATTCCTCAGCTAATGTCAACTCATTTTCCATAAATGTTTTATTTTTCTTTCACATCCTTCTTCGGATTTGCTAAAAATTAAAACGATAATTACTAATTGATAACTTATGTCATATATAACACAATAATATTCTTTATAAAAGATTAAAATATTTATTGAACGAATTTACAATATTTAATTACATAAGTAGAATGGTTCTTATTCCTTTATTCTCTTGCAGAAAATTAATATCAATTATAATAGCTATTTAAGTAACAAGGGCGTAAAATGACGCTTTATTATCTGAGCTTGAATTTATTGACCCGAACAGAATAAAAAAATTATACCTGCGTTAGTTACATACAATATTTTATGCATTACCAAACTTCTAGTCATTATCTAGTAGTCTACATTATTAGCTATTTGGCTTAATTCTGTAGAAGTGATGCTAAATTTCTCACAATCTCCAGACATTTTAGATCTGCCGAAACGTGAAAATAAGGTCCATATGGTTCTTACTTTAATTATGCTATCTTTGCTAGAAAAAACTGTATATGCGAATTCTCCTACCAAATATGAGATCAAACATCCTCAACCAGAATTACATAGAGCAGCTCGGAAAGTCCAAGATTGAAAGAGGAGTATTTCGATTGAATATCTAGTTTGACATGCCTAAGGTACACGAAGATGCTAAAACAACATCAAACACCATGGAGAAGATGGATGATTATGATACAAAGCGATCTTCTTAGTCTATGATGTGATTTGTATGTTTGATTTCACCATTACCTGCCTTGAATGAGACAGAAACACGAATTAACAATCAAGTCAATGAAGGGTTCTGTTGCACATGGTGTAACCATATACATATGCTTTTAAAACCCTTGAAAGCCCATCAAATAAGATCGATTTGGAATTGTATAAATAAACTCAAAAGTCCAAATCAAAGTTAATTCAGAAAATTAAAATAGGTGATGAAATTATTAAAGATCAAACAAAAAAGCAAATGAATTTAATAAGCATAAAATAAAATGTGCTCCTAATTTAACAAACAAAATTCCTTTAATAGAATATAATTTTCCAGAGACATTAAAAGTAAATGAAACCGAATATATAAATGCTTTAGACGATGCAAATATAAGTAAACTCTTTGATAAACTTAAACATAAATCAAGTATTTCTCAAACAAATTTATTAAAAATTTAAAACATGATCTTCTGAGACTATTGAAACATTTAATCAATTTCTCTCTTGAATCAGGTATTTTCCCAATTTAAACCAGCAATAACACAGGTCAACAAAGAAAATACTTTTTTTTGTTGCCCTGGATACATCTGCTGATTTCTATATTTTCAAGTATCCAGTTTACGAACATATTTATGAAAGTACTGAATTGGTTCTGGTTTTTATGACTTTCTTATATATAAAATAATTAACAGTTTAAGTCGGCTCTTCAGAAAAAAATCAGAGCCAATATTCCAAAATCATTCATAGTTTCATAAATTGTACGCATAAAATTATTCAAAACCACTTTCATATCAAGGGCAAAAAACCATTGTTGACCAGTGTAATAGTTCCGATCTACAAAAAAAAAGGATCAATTAAAACTATAGAAACAACTGCCATAAATTCGCTGCTAAAAAGTATCCATGAGCTTACAGAAAAAAAAAACAAATACCAATAGCTTGCTTTTTGATCTATCACTTGCATTCGACTGCGTAGAGCATAATATACATTTTAATAGAAAAATTACAATGCTATAGACTAAGAAGGAAAACAGAAGAATGGATAAAATCATACCTCACAAACAGAGCTAAAATGGTCGAAATATTGATACGGAATAATGAAAACTATATTAACTACCTATTCTTTAAGTACATAAAAATACCAACCTTGATAAATCTTTATATTTAATAATAATAATAATAATATTTATTGCCCAGACTATGTTTGATACATTTAAAGTTGTCAAAAGAAAACAAAAGATAAAAGAATACATGAAAAACACTAATATAACAGTAGCACCTATGATTTAATATATCATGCTATATAATGTGAGCAATATTATCCTCACACCTGAATTTGACCCCTTAAGAAATCTTTTGTAACACCTTATATTCTATAAACTTTAAAGCTTATTCCAACCAGTGAAGCGAAGAATAGCATTTTTCTGTGAAAATCGTGCTGAAAGCCTAATTTAAAATGTTAACAAATCCTCTATAAATGTCACTGGGTTACTTTCACGTTGTGGACATGCTGCTTCTTCTAACTTCCATCAACCTAATGCTAAATGCTAGTCATTTAATTCTAATGCTGCTCTAGTATTAAAAGCATTATCTGTGCTTTCCATATTTCCTCCTAAGCTTTTGTTTTGAAATTTCCTTTGGATATTATTATATACTACATAAATTTAGATTTTTATGACTGTTACCTTTTCTTTATTATTTCAGTTTGAATGAATTTGGGATGAATGAGGTACATCTAAGAAAGGTATACGGAGTCACAAAGATGTACAAATATAGAAACAAAGACATTTAAAAAGAACTACAAGTAACTGAATTAAACAAACAGATCGAGAATAGACAACTACAATGGTTGGGAGACCTATTGAGAAGAAACGACACAAACTAAAACTACAGGAAGAAGAAAAGTAGACAGATCGAAAAAGAAATGGCATAAAATGATACAATGATATACTATCACAGAGGGATATAAACTACACAGAAGTAAAGCAACTAGCGAAGAACAAAACAAGATAGAACCAAATAATAAAAGAAGGGATATAAACAAATGAAACAAAACATTGACACCCAAAAGGGTACAAGAAGGAAAGAATATAATAATAATAATTCAAAAGAAAATGGTAAACTTGAAACAATGTAAAACATCAATAAAATGAAGTTTTTTGTAAAAAAATAAAAAATTTCGATCTTGCCTTATTGTAAACTTAAAAATAAATATAGTTTTTTGCAAAGAAAACTTTAGATTTTTTTTGACTCGAAAGTGCTATATTTCAGCAGTATGTCCTAATATTTTTAGCCAAAAATATCAAAAGGTTTTTTTTTATTCAATTTTTAGGAAAAAAAATGCATATGTTCCCAAATTTTCTTTTTAAATTTTCCAAAATTGTTTTTGGACATTAAAAAATTGTTAATTTCTACAATATCCATAAAACGGCATTTAAATAGGACCAAAGTTGTTGTATAATTTTTTTCTAACCTTCCTTTCAATCATGACAAAGACACACAGCTTCGAAGTAGTTTGGGTCTATTGGACCCGCTGTGCCTGTTATGTTATTATATGGAAGTGTACCCGTTAAGGGTTAGCTTTTTTGGAAGTATTGACAATTGAGGTCATTAGTTAACTTTATGTTTTATTATTATAATTGTTTAATGATTAATTCAATTTGAAAAACATTATATCATCTTTTAAGTAGTTTTGAAATGGCCAAGCCCGTTCCAAGAGATTATAAATACGAGATGCCAATCAATTAATATTAAAAAGAAAATGAGCTGTGATTAACTTATAGATGCGGAAATATAGGGAAAAAAAATTAAAAATAATGCATTTTTCCCTTCTAAATGGATAGATCTGCAATAAATTGCATTCTATTCTAAGAGTTACCTATTTGATATAGGGGGAAAGGTCATCTTCAGGTGTTCTTCGAGGAATCGTGTGGAAACATGCCCGAAACAAGCCAAATTTAATTCATCAGGGGTTTTTGAGGTTGCTGATCATGAATATAACGATAAAAAATCTTCAGAGTATAGCTGGTGCCACAGTTCTTATGACAGCTTTAACACCGTGAGATCTCAATGTTTACTTCCTCAAACCTATGTGTGCTTCAAAACAAGAAGAAATATTCTCATCAAAAAGTCTAGACCATCATGAAGAGAAAGTTGTGGACAACATCTTGTTTCTTCACGGTTTCACTGGATGCGAGACCGTGTCAGTTACTTGTCACCGGGGCAAAAAAAAGTTTTTCAAAATATTTAAAGAAAGTAGAGATTTGGTATTCCCCGCACAGCAGTTCAACAACAAAGGTTTGTCCGTTGATGATCTCATTGAGCATGGCACTCAACTACTTTTAACCATGTACACTGCATCTCGTGACTTTAGAAAACCAAAAACTCAAGAAAATTCTAAGCTCGACAACAAAGAATTGGTTGAAAAATACAGATACCGAATGTATTATAAAGCCATCGCCAGTAAAAAAAATTAGAACTCGGTCGAATTTTGCCTTCCGTTGACGGGTATACTAAGCATCTGAAAAGAGTTTATTTGCAAGTACAAAATTGGATTGTCGGCAAGGAAAATAACAGTACGAATCCACTAGACTGAGGATGGCTGTTGGAAGACAATGACTTAGTTCCAAATGACAAAACCGGCTGGACCACCCGATGTGATGGACATAATATTTTGTGCTTGTTAAACTGGATGTGGTAACGGGTGTGGATTCAGAATGCACATAATGTGAGAAGTCTGGTCACTTTATATGTCAATCAATATATTATAAATTGCATCATAAACAAATCATTTACCTTTGCTTAATCTCCTCTACGACCATTTCTTTCCTGCACTTCTATAAAGTGTATATATAATTTACTTTATACCTTGCCTCTATATTTGTAATTTCTTTTGTTTTTTTTTTCTTAATCTTTCTTTGTTCCTCTGTAGTTTCAATCTTTCCCATGCTGGTAAATTAAAATAAAATTAAAATGCACGAATTTCAAAATAAAAATATAGTTACCATTTTGATACAAAAAAATTCGATTATAAACAAATAGTGGAATGTTAAAAATGCAATTTAATGAAAACCATTACTTCATCTGTGATGAACTATGTATTCATCTATGACATAAAATTACTTAACCTTAACACCTTATTTATTCCAAGAGATGTTGATTCCAGGCTGAGACGTGCAACAACGCAACTCAATGTTAAAAGATTAAAATTCTATTGAATTCTATTCGCTTTGTCTAATATTTATTATCTCTGTCGAATAAATTAAATCGAGATCGCGCTATCTCACTCTGCAATTGGATGATGCGGTTAGATGGAGCAGCAATCAAAAAGCGGTAAAATTTGAAATAACCATTTATATATAAAAATAAAAATCAATAAAGTATGTTATTATTTCTTTTGCTTCTTCATGTTTACAGTATTTTACACACATGTAAGTACTTGCAAAGATTGCGAAGCAAAAGAAACAACAAAATATATTAAAGGAAATAAGGAATCAAGATAAAAAGTGAATATTACTTACTTCTTAAATTTTTGCAGCACTATCCTATATTCACTTCACAACTGAAAAACACAGACATAACTAATTTTTTAGGAATGAAAATAAAGCAACACATTTTTCCAATATAATCATTATTTCTTACTTTATTAAAATTTATAATTCTTTAAAAAAGCAATATCTATGGTACATAATAAATACATTTACACAAAATACTGAATATTTTTATTAAACACGAAGTAAATGCAATGGAAATTCAATTCGACATTCAGCAAGTAAATCAAAAGTGGGGAAGTTCTTGTAAAGAAATTAAATTAATAACAAAAGTTGAATTTTAAAGATTGATTTAAAATTTACTTTTTTGCAATGTCCTGAGAGGTTTAATGCACTTGTCACAGTTACTTAGAGACAATATTCAACATCCATCAAGTAAGTTAAAGGTGAAAACACCTTACTTAGTCTCTTGTGCTTCATACAAAAATATTTTGGTGAAATAAACATTTTTATAAAAATTGTCAATTACTGCTTTATTTGTGCCAGCTATTCCCTGTACAATACTTGTTTGAAATAGGGATAAATTTTTAATTGGTTTCATATCTTCTTAATATTAATGCAAATATGATTAGGGTAAACAAGCCAGTAATGGCTACTTTAAAAAAAAGTGCTATTTAACAAATATTTAATTAGAAAGTTGGTTACAAAAATATATCATCCTTGAATTATTAGTATCTTACAACAATTAACACTATTTTATATTGATAAAAATAATTTACTTCTCTTTTAATTCAAATTTTCATATTTAATTTCGTGAAAGTTGCATTTTTAAGCATTTGTTAAGAAACAGGATTTAGACATTTTTTCTAAATTAGCAAAATTATTAAAAAAACTTATTCCCTTGCAAAAAAAATGTAGGCTATTTTTAAGACTTTTAATTGTCATTTGTGATGAATTTGAAAACATATAAGGCGTTTTCTTTGAAAGTGGTGTAAGTCCATTTTTGATAAAAAGTTAGTTAATGATAACAATGAATGCAATCTGCTACGACTGTAAACAATTAAAAAAATCCTTAAAAATTTCCATCATTTTGTCAATATACATATTCGTAGTTAATAAAATTACAAATATAATTACTTTGAAAATAGTGCAAGATAACTTTCCGCACCACAAAAATTTGAAAATATAATACTAGAAACTTTATATCATCATGCCAGTCTCATCACATCCGAAAAAGTCAAAGATATAATGTATCTATTACCTGTACTCCAATACATCATGAATATTTCCATATAATATAAAATGGACTTACTTGAATATATAATTAAAAAAATAAAAAATGACAGTAACTGGTGTTGGTAAATTATTCATCAAGCTAGTGAATGATACCTTTTATTTCAAATAATTATTTGTGACAAAAGTCTACATAATCCGATAAAATAAACAATAACATTAATACTACTGACACTATTTTTGTTAATTTTTTTACAAAAACAATATATAGGTAGGTAAATTAGAATAAAAACAACATCCCAAGATAATAAAACACTAGCGGAAACTTTCAATAACCACTTTACAGAAGTAGGACCAAATCTCGCAAAAGTAATACCAGAATATAACTATGAACCAATTAATATAACAAACGAAAAAACAACATATATTATACCTACAACACCAAGAGAGGTGACGGAAATAATAAAAAACCTAAAACAAACTACAGCACTTGGAATAGATGGAATTTCGGTAAAAAATATAAAACCACTAATAAATATTCTGGCTCCAATCCTATCCAAGATTATAAATGAAAGTATAGAGCTTGGAAAATATCCACAGATATTAAAGAAAAACAATTATAACACCTGGATATAAATCAGGATCGCATACTGATTTAAATAACTATAGGCCAATATCACAAATAACTGCATTCACAAAAATATTTGAAAAGATATTAAAGCAAAGGCTAACAAATTTCATTGAAAAATGAAGGATTTGATCACCAGCAATTTGGTTTTGTAAACAAAAGTTCAACAGAGTGTGCAGTACTAGATGCAATAGAAAAAATATAAAAAAAGTATAGAGGAAAGAAAGCATGCAGCAGCCATCTTTATTGATATGAAAAAAACATTCGATACAGCAGACCATAAAATATTAATAGGAATATTACAAAAGAATTGGAATCTGAGGATTACAGCTGCAACTAATAAAAGATTATTTAAGTAACAGGATACAATCTACAAAAATAGATGATGAAATAAGTGAGGAAAGAAAAGTTATGTATAGAGTTCCATAAGGTATGGTCCAGGTCCACTATTATACCCTCTATATATACAGTTTAAAAAATGAAAGGTAAAATACATTGTATATGCAGACGACACATTATTAATATATGAAAATGATAAAACTGAGCTAGAAGAAAAAATCAATAAAGACTTAAAAACATTTAATAAATGGACAATTGTACAAAAACTAACTGTAAATTCTGAAAAGACCACATATATGATATTCAAGCATAAAAATAAACAACAAATAAAAATGTACATAAAAATAGGAGATACAGAACTAAAAGAAGTAACACAAGCAAAGTATCTAAGCTTAATCTTTGATGGACATCCGAAATTTGAAAATCTCGTATAAAAAATTAAATCAAGAATAACAGCAATCACAGGTGCAATAAGACGAGCGCATTTTGATAAACAAATTGGATTACTAATATATAAGACATACATAATACCTATCATTACCTATCTCTTACAAGTTTGGTCAAATTGCAACAAAACAACAAGTCTTCAAAGGATACAAAACAAAATATTAAAAATCATTTACGGATTAAATAGAAGATATAGCACTGAACAACTCTATGAAGACACTAAACAAATGAACATAAAAGAACTAATTGAATATAACAAATATATAACTGCATACAATATCAAGTATAACAAAAAGAAAAACAACAAAAAATTTATATATAACAGCAGTATACATCCACATCAAACCAGAGGAAAGGATAATATCCACCTGTCACAAATTAAAACAAATCATATAGTAAACACAATTATACACAACTTATTATCAAGATTTGATAAACTACCAGCAAATTTAAAAATAAATTAAAAACACATATAATGCAGAGAAAATAAAGAAGAGTCAAATTAACGAATCATAATAAATTATACTAAACAACAATTTAAAATAAGCTCAACTATAATGAAGAAGTACAAAGATAATCTTCAAACACAGAGTAGTACAAGTACCACATACTGTGATTTTTTCGACCTTATTTATTAACTATTTTCTAAGAGAAGATATGTATATATATATATATAATATATAAAATTGTTCTGTAATATATATTTCAATAAAAAAAATTGTAAAAAACTAAGAAAATTGATAACTTATTATTAAATTCATATCTAATACTATTTTTATCAAGTTTACAAAGCTAAACAACATAAGTTTGAATAAAGCATTTTATTTATATACCTATAAAGGTATCTAAACATATCTGCAACTAATAATAATTTCACCATTCACAAGGCCAAAAACGATAGAATTTTTCCTAAACTGACCATCATTAGATTGTTTACCCTATAATTTAGAAGTAAAGGTGTAATAACCATTAAAATAAAGCTGAAAGGAATCTTTGGATTGGTTTGGATATAAAACTGCTATGTAAATAAAATAATTCAGAAAAAAGTATATACAGTAATTTATTATTCAATCTTAACATTTAATACGAATTGTGAAAATGAAAATAAACATTAGTTTTCGAGAAAAGAAACAAAATCGGTAAGTTTATAAAGCTGATCTTCACTAGAGATGTGTCCACTAGGTTCCGGACTGGGCCTCACTGGGTGTACTATTCTAGAATCAGCTTCAATTTGCCAACCTTTCTCAACACACGCAGCACCAGCAACATCAACTGTTAAACCCGTCATTTGAGCAACAGTGTCTAAAGTAATCGATGAATATGCGTGAGATATTAAATCTACAGCTCTAAGGCGAACTTTATCTACAAAGAAACAATCTGTCAAAATGTATTTTTAGACAAAATTATATTGTTTGTTTTATTAAATTAATATTTTCTTCAAATAAATATCTGTTTAACAAAGAGACAATTGAAATTCACAATTAACAAATCAATGTTGTGCCAACCTTTGGGATTTTATTGATAATTCCTTCTTTAAGGCTAGATTTAAAATGTACATTTTGGTACAATATTGATTTATTAATTGTGAATTTCAATTGTTCCTTTGAAGTAATTTTAAACGTTGAAAATTTTAAATATGTATTATACTAATTGTTATTAAGCCAACTCTGCTGGGTTAGTGATTTGCTATGTATTATGCTAGTTGTTATTAAGCCAACCCTGCTGGGTTAGTGATTTGCATGTTTGTCTCATAACACAAGGGTCACAGGTTCAATCCCCAGGAGCTGGTAATATTTCTAGTGAAAAAATATTTAAATAATGCCTTTTCTTATATAAGGAATTAAACAGAAAGCCTAGTGTCAATATGATGTTTGGCATGATAAAAATAAATCCCTACTGGTGGTGAAATTGCTCCTGATTAGGCTAAATTCTAGTATGGTAGGCCATATGATCATAGCAATCAAATGGTAAGTTTTTTAATGCAGATATTTTTGAAATTTTACATTTTTGATGATGTTTCAACACTTTGACCTTTTTGATAATTTGATAGTTCTATTTATTAATTTTTCTGATTCTCAGCAGCTCCAGTTTTCGCATTTTTGTATTAGCATCTAAAATGTTTTTGGTTTTTAATTTATTTTCACCTAGAATTAATTTACAAATTGAAAATCTAAAAAGATGAAAAAAAAAGTGAAAGGAAAGAAAAATTGGAAAATTCAAATAATTAAAAACATATATATATAGATTTTAGAAGGTTGTTTGAACTAGACAGTTCAGTAATACCACACAATTTGTGTAATACGTTGTACTACAGATCAGTTCCATGACTAAACAGAACATGATAAATAGTCATGGAACCTGGTTTGCCATAGTTGTTATTAGCACATGCATAAGGGATATATTAAAAAATATATTAAGAAATATTGGATGTGCTGCTATGGGTCAATTTGTTGACCAGCAAAATCACCGGACTTAACACCTATGGACTTTTGAGGGTTAGTCAAATGGTGTATGAAGTCGACTTATATAGAAATTGTAAAGCAAATAATTCATGACATTATACAAGATATTGTTTTTTTGTTGGCTGGAGGAGTTCCAAATTTTGTATGTAATTTTTTTATAAAATAATTCTCAAATCCTTAAATGGATTTTTTAAAGTGATTGTCAGCTAGAACCAAGGACAAATTGATATTTACCTATGACATTTTTGGACTCTTGACGAATTTTTGAAAACTTCAAGAGATTTATACCTTTTCCTTGGGTTGCTAATGGATTCCGTAAATTGATTTAGGGGTTTGAGAACAAGCAAAAACTTTTATAAAGAATAAAATTTTTTGACAAATACGAAATTAAAGTTTTTCCTATTGTGAACTCCGTAAATCCATGGACATACAGTATAAACACGATATGTATAACGGCATATAAAGCCCATACACATAGTACTATCTGCAGAACAATTTATCGTATGACCTAAGAATGAATGACAGTTGCATCATGTGTAGAGCATTGCTACTACTGTACAGTACATTAATTGACAAACCGTAAGTTTCACATGATACAACTATTGTGCATACATTGTTCACTCTCAGCTTGCAAGATAAATTGTACAGCTGATCATATGTGTTTGGGCCTTATTACATTTCTACAATGAAAATAATAAGTACACCACAAACAACATTCACCATCCAAGTTTCTTTTTCCCCGAAGGGTTCTTCGTTTCGGATCCAGATACACTTCAGTCTATAGTCTTATTATGTAGTCCCTTGTAGCCGTATTTACGCATTTAAATTTGATATAACCGCTTGCACCATGACGTGCAGATCCTTCAATGTTGCGTATAGAAATCATTTGGTACTATTTTACCTGTTCCAAATATACTGCATAGTATATGCAGCGCAGATTCTGGTGTTGTACCATACAGCCGACAGCTGGGTGTTACTGTTCTACAAACTAATTTTCTTTAGATACTACCCAACAGTCTATGTGGCCTATCAGGAGCGCAGCGGCTATTTTCTGCTGGCCCTACTTAATATTAGAAGCATGATTAGAGTCAGGTCTCTTTACGGTGACCTTGCTGTTGTTCAGGCCTGGTCTGTTTAGCCAGTATTTTTAATCCCATCGTTGATTGTTAGATGACACAATATTTTCGTGAGACATAAGGCAGGTTTTAGTCCTGTGAATGGCATAGAAGCTCCCAGTTTTGCTAGCTCCTCAGATTTTCATCGTCTTCAATGCACTATCCAAGTACTGACCTCTTATTTCCAATAAAAAAGTTTAGTAAAAATGCTTGATGAAAACAAAAGTATCAGATATTTGACTTATTAGTGCAAGAGGGATAGACATATGCATGCTACTCTTATACTTACTTAAGTTCAAACAATAGTAATACTGGATCTATACCACAGGAAAAACAATCTGAGAATTGATATAAATATAACCATGTGCACATCATAACCGTTCACAAATCACTGCCGGCATATTACCAATAGCAGCACTTACATTTGACAAACATATTTTAATTATATTTATAGCACTCGCAAGTTGATTCGCCCGTAGAATAGCATAAAACCATATAACAAATAGGTTTTATAATTGCAACATTGCAAATTGTTTCGATTATTTTTATTGTATGTGCGTTTTAGTTAACATTAAAAATATTTTCTCACCTTGGACTTGTTTCATAATTTCAACCACGGTATCCGACCAATTTACTTTATTTAAAGCTTTATATATTGACGGAAAATCCCGTTTCCACATATGTTGTCCTATGGTCCATATTTGTGTTAATTCAGGAGTGGCCGCTTTTATATTTGCTGGAATCCGCTTCCATAAATACTTAGCATTACATCTGTTAATAAAATCAAATTATACGAAACCAGAACAATTAAATATTCTACTTACAAATCATATTCATATAAATAAATAGCTAATAACTGTTCGTAAACTTGCGGAGTAGCAATACCATTAGGTGCCTGGAATATTGTGAATAAATGATTTCATTCAAAACATAACCTAGAAATCTAACTCACCTCTAATTCTTGCCTTTCTAGATCTTCCGCTAATTTATCTATGTTTTCTAGTACCATTTTGATACTTTATTAAAAGTCACAGTCTTAAATATTTAATTATTACAACTATATACAAAATAAAAGAGATTATTCTCATGTAATGACAACCGACATTATAAACCGGCTATGTATAATAAGAACGTTCAACAATTTTTATTCGAAGCACCATCCATTCTATTTCGATTTAATAATTCCCGGAGGAAATTTCATAATGGCTCAATGGGTTGCTTTTATAATATTTTTGCAAGCTTCTGTTTTATTTGAAAGACTTTTAGCACTTATTTGAGAATGTTAGAAGTAAAATGTAATATCCGAACGCACTTGTTAAAAACAACTATTATATGGCAACACTGCCTGGTACCAATATGCAGATACAGAATTTAAATGTTCAAAATTAATGAGAAAATTTTAAAATAAATAGAAAAATTCGATAATAACAAAACTGGAAAAGTATTTACATTTTGGTAGATTTTTTGTTTATATACAATATTATATCTCAGAAAATTGTTGTTCCATAAAGTGCAAATTTCGCAAAATAATTATTGAAAGCTGGCACAAATTGTCATATTTTGTTTTGTCATGACTCATTAAAGAAAAATAACAATGCAATTAGTTGTCCGGCTAGATTGTTGATTTTTTCCCTAGCAAGCAATCAAGAAGTCAATTTAGTTCGGCAACAAACCAATATTTCATTTTACGCGCCGTAAATTTTATAGCAACAGGGAAAAGAGCAAATCAGTGTTAAATATCTATTCTTTCTCTATGCTATTCGCTTTTCCTAATTTTACCTTGTCTTTCTTATGCATTATTAGGGTTGGGTAATTCTTTATTCAATGATTGGGATCCTACTTTATAGATGGCGACTATAGAAAGCCGGGAAAATTTGAATAAGGGTATTTAAATTGAGTAATAAATAAAATTTCAAATAACACACACGCGCACGCACACACATATCTTAACCAAGAATACTCTTTGATTAAATTAACTATTTGACAAAATAATCACTAAAGCATGTAAATAGAGTAAAAGTTTCTCTAAAATATGAAAAAAAAAATAATTTAAGGTATAAGTTATCCGTATCGCATTAGGATAATTGAACACTCAATCGCTGTTGACATTACAACCACTGTCGTTGTACAAGATAATGTTAAAACTTTAACACATGGCTGAAGCATTTTGTCCAGTCAGAGGAAATGTAAAATTAGTTAAATATATAAACATTGTTATATTGAGTTTGTACTTTATCCCCCAGGAAAGAGTCAACATTAGTTTATGGTCTTTCATGACCTTGAACGAGTTTAAAAAAATTACCAGACAAATGTAAATCAGCTGTTTATTTGATTTTTTTCTCAAAATTTTTCGATTTACCATTTTATCTAACAGAAAAAGTAGTAAATAACTAAAAATAAAAATTAACCCAAAAAAGCTCTTTTTTGCAACCTAGGATTAAATAGGGCGATAATACTCTTCGTTTAAAAGAATTATCTACAATGTATCGATTAGGATATTGAACACTCCCCGTCGGGGACAGTAACCCCTACCGGGCGCGTCGTCAGGTGGCGGATAGAATGGGCATGGAAAACGGGGTTTGCGAGGAAATAACTTTATCAAAAATGCTAAATCCTACGTAGGTGGTTTAGGCCTATGGGATGCATGGCTGAATAGAAAATACTGACTGGTTCCGACCTCAACGCACCGGGTGCCCCTTGTTGTATATAACTTTCCATGCTAGGCGCAAAACCTAAAAGCCTGTGTGGAGCTCAAAAGAAGAAACTGAAAAGAGAGGAAAAGGTGAAAGCCAGAGAGTCCCAGATCTTATATTATTGTTAAACGACATGCGATAATACTGCCTCTAACCTCGCGCTGTTCACAGGATGTGTTGCAGTGAAGGTGTCTAGTGCAGGAGGACCGAGGGAGCTTGTACTCGGATCGGTCTACCTGCACTATGATGACACTTGCGCCAGCGTGGAATTGGAGAGACTGGTACCAATCTGTGGGACACAATGGACACAGCTTGTCATTGGTTGTAACACCAATGATCATCACTTAGTCTGGGGAAGTTTTGACGTCAACCGCAGAGGTGTCACTTGCACAATTTCTTATGGAAACTAGTTTAGACATTTTGAATATTGGATCGACCTTCAATACACGGTAGGTAATAGATTATTATGCACGCCATACGTTGCATGTGCTAGATGAGGTGAGTTGCTCGTATCACAGACACATAAAATTTGATATCACTGGATTTCATCGTGTAACTGAATTTTACCGATTGGGAAGCCTAAATAAAGCTAGACCATAATCTGACGGGTAAATTAGGAGCTGTAAGAAATAACTTAGAACTAGAAAGCTATTCAACGTAGCTAAAGCAACAGGCTAATGAAAGATCTATGGGAACTCCCCAAAAGTGTACAATACAGCAGAGAGGAGGACTCGGAGAGCGTCGTGTAGGAGACACTGTGAGGACATTGAATCTGTTCCAGACAGTATCAGGCTTTACAAAATACTCTCCAAAAACTCTCAGAGTGTACTCCAAATTATGCAAGGTAGTGTTGGAGTATATACCAGAACCGAGAAGGAACAAAGATGGCGGAAGATGGTCTGGAAAACAAAGAAATTCAACTTGATTCCTTCTTGGACATAGAAGTAGCATCTGACAACACAGATTTTACTCCATAACTGCGGTCCTGAGGAAGCGGGGACTTGAGGAGTGGAGTCCAGCTGCAGGTAGATAGAATGCATGCTAAGATAAAGGATGGTATTCACTACGTTTGCAGATCAGCTTGTAGCATCCAGAGTAGCTGGCGGGTGCCCTCTCACCCCTGTTGTGGAGCTATAGGCTGCTGGAGAAGCTCAGTAATGAAAGATTCTCTTTCCTAGAATACGCAGATCCGGAAGCGCATGTAACTTGCACTGACCGAAGTAAACAGATGGTGTTATTAGGAAGGATTGCAGGTGTAATCCTCTAAGACCACCATAATCCCTTTTACACACAGAAGGAAACTACTGGACTTAGAACCTCTCTTTCTAAATGATAGAAAATTGGAAATGTCGGAGGAGGTAAAGTACCTGGGAGTAATATTTGACTCACTAACCTGGAATTTAAAAACCATACACAAATCGAAAATTATCCTTGCGGTGATTAGACAATGGGGGATCAGACCAGGGTTCGATACCAGAGTGGTCATACCTGCAATCACGTATTCTGCCTTGATGTAGTGGCCAAAGGTCACATAAAACACCATCATACAAAGACCAAGCTTCAAAGATTTGCCTGTCTCAGCATAACTGGGGCGTTGGGAACGACGCCCTCTGCTGCAATGGAAACGCTACTGGACCTCACACTATTACATATTTTCAAAGTGGGAGAGGCAAGAGTGGCCCTCCACAGGCTGCGAATATCACCAAGCAGCACGAAAGCTGACATGACGCACACAAGACGTTTAGGAAACATAAGAGTGCCTCTCATGCTCATGTGGTCAGATCATATGGTAGCCAGACGTCTTGAAAACGAACTCTTTGAGGTGACTGTTCCAGATCGTAATGAATGGGTATTCTCAATATCTCGTAAGCTATTTAAGATATTATGATTTTTATTTTATTCTATTCCTGAGGAATCCACCAATATTTTGTGATACAAACCATATGATACAAATAAGTTTGTAGTCCTCTGTGAATTTTTGAAAATGACAATGACGAAATGGCAAAAATTCATTTTTTCAAATGGAATGTGTCAAATTTTATATCTACAAACTTATTTATATCATGTATTTTATATCACAGAAGATTGGCTGATTCTTCAGGAATGGAATAATATAAAAATCATAAAATAGTTCACGAGATATAAATTTTTAAATGAACCCTTAAAACACAAATTTTTGAAGAAATAATTGAATATCTCAAAAAGTATAAAAGTTAGATAAAGACAACTGCATTGGTTTCAGAATTTATCGTAAAATTCAGAAATGTTATCGTAAATGATAGTTGCCATTAAAAAAAATTAACGTGATATCGACTTCCGGTATTTCCGGAAGTGATATAGTTCTGAAATTATTTAATTTCAATCCTATATATCTGTGATTTTTTTCAAATTTTTATCTCAAGTGGAAGTACAAAATATTTTAATGGTCGCGAAGAAAAAAAAACATCCTGTATAGGTTGAAGTGTATCAGAAAAGAAGACGGCCCCTGCAGGAAAAATATGGAACAGTCAATCGCTATTGACATTACATACACTCTCGTTTTACAGGAAAATATTAAAGCTTTAACACTCGGCCAAACTATTTTGTCGAGACTGGGGAAATGTAAAATTAGTTAAATAAATAAACATTGTTTTATTGAACTTGTACTTCATTCAGCAGAAAGGAGTCAACATCCAGTTTAGTATAATATACACCTTTAGCAGTAATCTGCAAGGATTCACCAAACCAAACTTTCTCATTTTCATCGCATTGCCCTTTTATATAATTATTCCAGGAATCGCATTTCGTAGCTTCTATTTTGGAATGAATAGATTCTGTATAAAATATTACACTTTGGGAATGACTGCAAAAATCTAAAAAATTAACTTTAATATCGCAAAATTTAGATTTGAAACTTTCTTACTATCTGAAGGAAATATGAAAGCATTTAAAATTCCATTAAACCCAGGGATAAAATCAAAGGTAGTTGTGGGATTTGATTTGCAAGAAGGTTGTAACCTTAAACCTGAATTGGGATAAAAGTCTACTGTGCCATGGGGGTCCATATATCCATATCCCCCAGCATCAGTATGTATGATATCAACCATAACTGCATCATTAGCTGTTAATTTATTTGTTTCAGGTGTGAATATTCCTTCAAACCCAGGACGTGCAGGATCTAAGCCGGTGATTCTACCAATTTTTGAACCAGTCAAATTTTTAACTGAACGCCCAGTATATCCAGCAACTTGTGAACCCATAGAATGTCCTACTAAGTGTATATTCGATAGAGCCACACTATGATTTTTGTGGAGATGCGCTATGAAAGAACCAATTTCTTTCCCTGAAAAATAACTTATTTAACACTTTGTTATTTTCAATAAAAAAAAAAAAATAAATAAATAAATAAATAATAATTCTTGTGTTGATATTGCCTGGAATAGATAAATTTATTTTGGTTTATTTCAAATGAAAGAAATAGCTTAGTTGGACTTTTAGATTATTTTATTTAACCATTTTGTTAGTTTGCTTAGGTTTTGGGTGCTATCAGTTACCTTCATCAGTGCTGAAAGAATTAAAAAATTTAATCAATAATCTATGGTGAAAGAATTTACAAACATTTATTTTTTATTTTTTATGACAAGCAATTTTAACAATTTTGTAGCAGTAAAACCAGAATAAAACGGTAAAAAGATTAAAACTGATACAGATGGCGTAACATATCACCTCATTCATACCTTTTGCACCTAAAGTGTACTTAAGCTGTGCACCGAGTGCGTTTACTTGCAGAGGATCTAATATCCTGGCCTGACGAGTCCATAATAACAACAAAACGTAGCACGTCACCTAGGTGTAGACATTCTGCAAGCATTTGGACCCCGTTCATTAATAAATTCGCTTTATAAGGATTTATTTAAATTGACAAAAATAAAGTTTTATTCATTATTGTCGGTGGTGACCGCAATTAATTTTTATCTAGGGTGATTTTTTTAAATTTAGGGAATCTGGAGGACACCATATGGACCCATAGAAGATCACATAAAAATATTACATATCATACCAAAAAGAAAAAAACCTAAGCATACATGAAAATTTGGAAATTTTCAAAAGAAAAATAACAGGGAAGCTCAATAATATCCATGTAGAAAGCGAGTCGGATGCCATTTTGATCACTCTATTATTTAAATAAAGAACATAAACTAGAACATCACTTCAGAAGATGTGTAACAGCGAAACTAGTCAAGTGAAAACTTAACTATAATATTCATTTAAAGTTAAAATCAAATATTTAATGTCGTGATTAAAATGAATTGGTCGAAAAGAAATATTATAAAATTTATTTTTATCAATATCACAAGGTTTTTCATTTATGTAGTGTTCGATCGATTTCACCAGTGAAACAATTGGAAGATGTCTAGGATTACAAGATATTGCAAAATTTTTATCTACTTATATTAGTCGCCTTAGTTTTTTTTTTTTAAATTTGAATTATTTAATTTTTTTTGTTGATAGAATTTAATTTATAGTCTAAAAATAGTTTTTTTTATATATCATGGCATTGAAATGGCATTTTTTATTATGAGTATGGGGTTTATTCTCCGAGGAGAATAACTCTGTGAGTAATAAAAAATCATTTTAGTGCCGAGGTATATATTATATTTTTTTCTGAAAGAGCTTAATATTAATTTTAAAGTCATTAAAAAATCCTGAAATTAGGTTAAATTGGAGTAATGCAACCAACAATACAGGTAGACTCATAAATAGATGCCGTATATTTTTCGTTATAAAAATGTTGAATTATTGATTTAAAACATAAAATTTGTATAGAATTGAATAAATATTGTGCACTTGTCTCCCCTACTTCAATCACAAAAATCTGACAAACGACATTTATTTTTTCAATCTTTTTATAAATTGCAGTTATGCAACTAACTAGACACAAAAGGGTCCGTAAAATCGCATTTGGGTCATTTTACGAACTCATTTTCTGATTTTATGGACTTTCAGAAAAAAATTATTATTTGAAATAATCATTTTCTTAATTTAGATAACGGTCTTTAATTTTTATATTAATATAATCTACTTTATAGTGAACAGGTTGAATCTCTATACTGAGTAATTTCCGTTTGAAATTATTTGTAGTTCTTTCTAATTTGTTAATGATTCACTTCTAGGTTAAGATAAGTGCATTTGAAGTGTGATTGTATGTGTGATGGAATTACTTTATTGTTTGTACAGTTAAGAAGAGAAATCTTCTTATAATTAATTTTTAATTTTTTTTGATGACATCTAGTTTGTACTTGCGCATTGGTTGTAACACATCTTATACATAGAAGTTCCTTATCTCTAAATGACGATAGGTTGATTTTTTAGCTTCTTTTCGAAATAATTCTTCTGTTGATATTTTAGATAATGGACATAAAAGTTTCAAAGAAATCTCTTAACCTTTAATTTTTATATTTTTTTTTGTATGAATTTCAATAAAAATATTTTGAATAATCACCTAAATGATTATTGTAACACACAAATGTTTCATGAAATCTTACTTTTAATGTGTTTGTAACGTCTTTATTGTTTTAATCTTTTTATTTTTGTTAATATGTTTTATATTGCACGTTTTTTTTAAATCTTTTGTTAGCTCCTGAAACGCATGCAAAATAAATAGTCAAAATTAACTAAAAGTCCGACTAAGATGTTTTCTTCATTGAAATATACCAAAAGAGATTTGAATATTAATAATGTTGTCAGATACTTAGAATATTAGAAATTGTTTAGAAGTCCTTATGTTTTCTAGTTTTCTTAGCACATCCTAAGGTATTTAGCGAAAAACATATAGTAAAATCCAATTCGATATAATTCAAGAATTTGTTATAAGGCATTGTCTACAAAGAATGATATTATGATTTTAAAATTAATTGTCAACTATGTTTAAGAAGTTATTACTGTTACTAGTTGTCATTTATGTTTAGAATATATTGATAATGTATCATAGCTAAACACATATTTCAAGATTTGTTTACTATCTCAAAGTTTTATGAAAATCACGTTCTTTTGTGAATATTATGGTTCGCATAATTGTCCTTTTGCGCTTAACATTTGATGAACCAATGAAAATTTTGAAAGGAATCAAGTCATCGATAGGAAAAGAATGTAGTGAACATTATTGACATTTTAATTGTAGCGACACGTATGTGTCTTGCACGGAGTGAAAATTGGGTTCTAATTTGGTAAATTTAATAAAGATATTATAATAATATAGAAGAAACTAATGGTATAGGTGACCAATATGTTCTGGCGCTAAAAAGTTTTTATTAAATAATAGTAATTTACATACAAAAAGAAATCAATGACAAAATAAATCTCAATAGTCTAGCGTCAAAACAAACAAGAAGAAAAAGGACATTGTTGCTGTAAGAGATGGGATTCAAGGGGTAAACGCGATCATTTGTTATTTATTCAGCAATTTTTAAAATTTTGATAAGTGTCGGATGGGTAAGCGCTTTTAATGTGTAGAAATTGATAAATTCATAACCTTATTTGGTGTTTTCATCATTTTTTAAGGCTTCAAACAAATGCACAGAGTGATGCCAACAAACGTTTCACTTTAGGCGGGTCCATATCAGAAGCAGGGCTGCTTCGTTCTGACTCTGTTTGCTTCTGCCTATTCTAAAGGGCAACTCTTTTACTTGGACACGATCGCGTATTAGGTGTGCCGCGACAGTGAATCATCCTAGCGAAAAAATTTTTAGCTTAAAGTTGGAAGTATAAGTTCTTTCGCAATGGAATGGTAATACCGCAACTATATCTACATAAAGTATCCTCGCTTCTTGTTTATATTTATAAACTTCAGCTGCAAACTGCAGCTATTACCGTATGTTAACGCAAGCGATCCGCAGAGAGATAGTTTTAACTCTGGCGTCAATATCCGCAAACCGCGATAAAAATAAAACAATCAAATGCAAGCCATTTAAATCGGTAAATGGGAATTGCACTCTTAGCAATCAGCTGTTTCAATTTGTATACTTGTAACGTTTTTTGTGATCGTTGATTTAATAATTGTAAATATGGGTAATGTTTTTGTATATTTAAATATTTCTTAAATTGATTTAAGGTGTTGATTTTTGTTTGCTAATTGAATTGATAGCTCACATCCGCACTTATATTAAATGAAATCCAAACATTACAAATATACAATGAAATGAATGAAAATTCGTGACAAGAGATAAGTATTGTGTTGGAGATTTCTGTAAATAATCTGCGTCTTTTAGCATTCAGCTTCTTTATTTCATATAAACTTAGCAAAAATCCACAAACTCCCAAAGGAAGTTTTATTTAAAGTTCATTTGTACTAAAATAAAGTTATTTTTTTCAGGTGCAACCAGGGCCGGATTTAAAGGTGTGGAGACCGCGGGTAAAGGATATATGGAGGCCTTTTTACAAAAAAAATTTACAGGAATGTATCTGATTTGAAAAAATTAATGACCTTTTCTTTTAGCTCCTACAAAAATTTTTCCATGAAAAGTATACCATTATCGTAAATGATATCGTCGATGACCGTTTTGTTTCTAGCTCCTAGAACAATTTTTTCATGAGAAATATACCATTTTCATAAATTATATTGCCCATGACATATAAAAATTTGTGGAGACCCCGAATTTGTGGAGGCCTGGGGCTCACTTCGGTTGCCCTTCCCTAAATCCGGCCCTGGGTGTAACACTCATATGAAGTTAGTATTTTACTTACATTTTTGGGTAGTTTGCGCATGCGTGCGTTATATTTTTCCTAAAAATTCATTACCGTTTCTTCTACTATTTTCGTTAAATCGACCACTACTACTATTACCACATTTTATAATTCCTACTTTTTCAGCAGTGTCAAATGCTAGAATAAAAAAAACTGCCGAAATAGAATTAAAGGGCATGTTCAAATTTGAATACGTGCCGAGGCATAGTGTCTTATTTGGGTGGATTGGTGAGTGTCCGTATATTTGAGGTCTTATATTTAGGCTAAAGATAGACACTTCAAATAATATTGTAGATTCACTGGGCCGAATTCTATCCCCTTTTCTAACATATTGATTAGACGTCTATTAGTTAAATAATTGATTAGCCTCGATCAGTGTTTCTCAAACTTTAAACACTTTCAACTCGTAACATTGAGTACCCCTAGGGTACCCACAATATAGTCGATGACCTTTTTTTTAGCTGTTTCGATAAAGTTTTTGTATAAAGTTACAAAGTGACCATTTTCCATGAATAGCTCTTTCCTTAATGTTTAAAAAAGGTTATCACTTTTCATGAATAATATTACCCCACCTAACTCTTCCCGTATTTCAAGGGGAACGAGTACCACACTTTGAGAAACACTGGCCTAGATTAATATTTTAAATAATATTTTAATGAATTTTATTTATAAAATTCTCATTTTAGTGATTTTTTTTTTTGTTAAATGGCATAATATATCTCTATAATGTTTTCCATTTTATTTTAAAAATAATAATAAAATTTTCTATTCAAAAAGTATTGAAAATTTAAGAGAAATAAAATTAAAACAGCGAAAATTTTGAAATCGGAATATCAAAAAGTTGAAAAGTGAAATCTTTTGGAATATTGGAAATATATACATTATACATGTTATTTCAAATTGAGATATAAAGATGAATGAAAAATGTGGAAATTGTAAAAGGCAAGTTTCAGATTAAAATGATTAAAATAACTATTATATATTATAATTATATTTTTTATTTGAATGATTTTTTTAAATAATTTATCATTTTCTTTTAAAACATTACAAAATTCTTCAAATGTATACTGGAGGTTCACCTTCACTGAAGTTACTGCTGATAAGGTTTCTATGTTAAATTTTTGTCAATGTTTCAGAAACATTAATGATCGAAAATACTTGTTCTACATTACGAACTTCGCAAAAAACAAGGGTACTCTTAACAAGTTTTATTAACAGTGATTCGACATTCGCTTTGGGAATGCATAAAATCACAGTTATAATTATTGATTTTTACAATATTATGCAAAGTAGTACATCTTGTAATAAAGGCAGTACAAATGCAGTGCTTAAAAATTGGGCAGTATTGACCATCTGAAAGAAGTACTGTAATGCCGAAAGCAGTACCTCTGGTCACCTTAAATGTCGGTTAATCGAAATACCTACTAGATACACACGACTCAGGTATGCTTCTTTTAGAAGTTGAAATGTTTGTGTCTGAGTAAAAGGATTATGTATGACAAGTGACGGACGGACATTACAATGATTATAATAGAGTTTCGATTTTATACCTAACCCTAGAAGTTAGTACACCTAAATTTCAGTTCAGTAAAGATATATAAGTTGTATTATTCAAATTTAAATTTCCATGAACATATTGAACAGTAATATTATTACTAATTTGTTATTTTTCTTAATATAAAATGAGCAAAGGAGGAAAAAGATCTCTATCAACAAAAACTGCTGAACAATGGATCGATATAAGGTTCTTACCCAAATCGGAAAGTCGAAATGTAGCTCTAACATATTCCATTTTAGAAATTTTGGAGTAATCGACTCTAATAACATTAAAACCACCACGTTTAACATAAGCTTCCGCCATCTGAACGAATTGGGTTACGTTTGCATCTTGTGTCCATCCATGAATTATAAATTTAAATGGTCGTTTAAAATCTAATAAATCCTCATTTAAATTTTTCTCCAAAATTGTACTTTTATCGTCCAAATAATAAAGAACTTCAGATTGTATTATTCCCAAAATTTCTAAAAATATTAAAAACTAGGTTTTGTGTAACTTGTAATTACTTACACACCAATAAAAATAAATATTCGTAAAGAAGTCATTTTTTGCTTAAAATTAAGTAAACTTGTTCTAATTCTCTAAGTTTATATGGCCATAAAGTTATCATAATGCTAATTTAAATTACTATTTAATTAATGATTTATGGAAATGACTTATTATATTAAAATAAATGCAACTACTTCATTGATAGCCTGTTTATATTTTTATCATAACGGTTTAGTACATTTTAAATGGAAATTTTGCTATTATTATGTATTTCGCATAATTTTTATTGCAATTCTTGGAGATAATTTTGTAATAAAATATTATGATTTCTTTTTTCTTGTAATCTTGATAGCGAAATCATTAATATGGCTAAACAAAGAATTACAACTTAGCTTAGAAGAATTCTTTTCAAAATTTTTAACATTTTAGTTAGATATCACCCATCACGGTTCTCTTTTAAGTTTAAGTACCCAAAATCGGTAAACAGAATCTTGTATGGGTTGAAATTTAGAGTGTTTCTGCATCATTCCGATCAAAATTTTATGGGCCTTTATGATAATAACTGCAAAAGATTGCTTTTTGGTGCGATTCTGACTTTTTTCAGTTAAGATCTGATATCAAGTGCCAAAAGTGGAAGTAAAGGCGAGACTGCGATGTCTGATTGTTCACGTACTGATAGATGAAAACAAAAACATAAATTCTATTATTATCCGTAACATCCCTCCAACAAGAACCAGAAATAATTAATGCAATTTTATATACATATCATGGTACTCGACGTCAGATTGAGTGACGTGGGTTTGAATCCCATTGGGGCTCGACACTTTATATCTGCAATTTAATTGTTAAACATTTAATTACACCTAAGGAAGTGATTTTCCTAACAAAAAATAGTATTAATTTCAAATTCATTGGGCCACTGAGCCATTTATTTCTAGGGGAGCGTCCCGCATTTCTATTCAACAAAATCTGGTTGTTTTACAATAGTGACAACAGGACTTTGCAAAATTCCAGCACCGTCCTGCCCTAATAGAATTAAGAACCCAAATCCCAATAATAACATCGTTTCCGCGACCGAGATGGAACTTTCAGAAAGCAAACTGGGAACTCTTCTCTAAAGATCTAGACGCATGCCTTAAAAGAATCCCTCCTACACTTAAGAACTATGGAAGATTCACGGGAGCAATCATCGCTACTGCCAAAAGCAAACTCCCCAAGGCTATCGTACAGAATATATATCTGGATGGACTAGGAAAATGTATCCTTATACCAACTGTGGGTTGATTACCGGAATAAACACAAATATCAAAAATATAACAATTTATTAAAGGTGCAACTTACTGCATGGTTTAGAAGGTTGTAAGAGTGAATCCAAGAAGAGGTTTCGTATTTAGAGGGTTGGACAGGTAATCAAGGTGTTAGGAATTCGAGGAAAATATGAAATTGGATAAAACCGGAGTTGTGCTTAATTGCATTTGTAACGGAAAGGTATTGGAACAGGATTAGGGATTAAGAGTGAATTGGAATGGAAAGATGAGTTTCTAAGAAGGGTACAGGTACAAAATTTGACATCTAACGAAAAGTACAGATACAAATATTACATGAAAAATATGTTACAAAAAATATAAAAATTGTTGTGGGACGCTACAGTACCCCCTTGCCAGATTTTTAGGAGAATCCAGCTTGATACTGCTGGCAAAATCGAACACGCCTTCCGCTCCTTGTTTGTATCGTTTGTTTGGCCAATCCCTGAGAGGGTTCTTCCAAATCTTGCGGAATTTTGCTCTCTGGTTCGTTTGGTGATGGCGGAATGTTT
>JAODAH020034402.1:0-58098 GCA_027574865.2 Coproporus ventriculus | reverse complement strand
TTTGAAGTGTTAGCATCCAGGTTCAAATTGCGACCTTGCCGACAAAACACACCCCCTCTTCCCAATCCCTGAATTTACTCGTTCTTGACCTACTTTACTCTCGACCTAGTTATTCTTTCCCGGGGTATCCACCCCTGACATTCAACAGTCGTCGGATTTTATCCCTTGAAAAAAAAAAACAAACATTCTTTTATTTGTTATTACATATATAAAAATCAGTTTGGTGATTCAGTTTTAAATTAAGTTAAAGATTGACGTTGGCCGATTTTTCTTTCATAGATCTTTGTTTTAAGTTGAAAATCTGCACTAGTTTAGTTAGTACTTGTGCTTGGCCACTGTAAACAAAAGGATATTTATAAAATTTTGCGTCCGAGTGGATTTTATTTCTGTTGATTGAGAGATGTTTTTAGGAAATTACCGAGTGCGCGTGGGAATCAGTTGGGTTTAAAAAAAAACCTAACAACTTAAGATCAAATCAATCGGTTTGCGTAATTCCGTTTTAATTAAATTAATTCGCAACCAATTATCCACTAATAATTAATTGATTTATTTATTTTTAATCGTGAATGATGCAATTGCTGTAAAAAGTAGTTTAATTAGAAAATTACTGATCATTAAAATTTTTTTTAATTTCAATATGTTGCTTTTCTATGAAGTTTAGCGGAAATTGGGAGTTGAATGTGAAAGTTACACTCCAAAGAAAATGCTTTTCTTTTCAAGGAAAATTGAGACTTTGCAGAGTAAACGTAGATCCGACCTTTTTTTTATTGGAAACATCAAAACTGTGAAAATGTCAAAAATAAAGGAGTTATTAATATTCCAAATTGAAGAAACCATGCTGTTGTTCAATAATAATTTGGTTGTTAGTTTAAATTTTAAAAAATTCTGAAATTAAGGTTTTTTCTTTAATTTTTTTAAAATCTCAGAAAATTCCTTTCGAATTCGAAAAAGAAAAATTCAAGAAAAATCATTAGCAATTTTTATTATAATTTCTAGTTATTTGTAATTTTGTCGGAGAAAAAAACAAGTGTTTGATTTGATTACATATTTTGTGAATTCTTTCTTTCCACTTTTAAAAGACCTTATTATGTAAATTAGGTTGTTTGTTCTTTAAATTAAAGGCGACGTTAATTATCCGGAACAATTTAAAAGGAATCCTATACTTTGCATACAATTACGATAAACCTGAAAAAAGAAAGAGGAAAAAACAGTAAGTTACCGGTACTTGGTGGCGTGCGTCCGTGTGTGTGTGCGCTCACATACTTCACATAATGTCCGTTTCACACAAAAGAATGAAGACAATGGGTTCTTCTGGGTTCTGTAAATGTCTTAAGACCGCAATCGCAACATCAATCCGGTGTGAATCCGTGTGGATCCAATTGTGCCAGATTAGTAAGCTGCATAAAGCGAACAGAACCGCAAACGATTTGAAATGTGCGCGCTTTTTTAATAGTAACCGATTCTCAATCCAATGACAATTATTGCAACGGCGCGATTTAAATGTGATTGTTATGTCCGGATCAGTCAGGCACTTGTTGCTGCCATGGGATTGTCTTGCCTTATCAAAGGTAATTACCAGGGATTTATTTTTATCTTTTCTTTTCTTTTCTTTTCTTTTACGTTTACAGCAATAAGAAGAGTTTTAGATCTCTTAAACAACGTTGTCAACTAATTAATATAGATTTTTTTAATTTAAAATGCAGGCCTTATTACATATATGTAGAGATAAAACATAAGAAAATTAAAAAATAGATATTCCTCAAAAATTCTTAAATTTGTTAGAAAATAAAAGAAATCGTTTCTGTCGCAATATTTTTTCAAGTATTCTCGAAAAATCTAGATAATTTCCGGAACCGTATAAAAAATGGACAAAAATTACTTGAAAACATAAAATTTTTTTTGGCAGCTCTAAGAAAATTTCATTTAAGTTCTCTTGAGAAAATTGGGAAAACTGAATTATTTTTAGCACATAATAACACAAAAAAATACTATTAATCCCTTAAAAAACAAAATTTTTATTAGGAAATTGAAAAACTTTCATGAAAATTGTAACCAACTACAATATTTCAATATCTTTAAAATCGAAAATTATAATATTTTTATAGTACATCGATTTTTGGTACCTTTTAAGACTTTTCTATGTTTTGGTTTCTCCCACTCCCCATTTATCCACCCTCTTAGATGTAATTAGAACAGCGGTCTTCAGAATAATCCGGAATTACCCCAAGATCATAACCGCAAGGAAGCTCATTAATCAATTTTCAAGGAAATTTTGCGCCCAGCCTCCACCATCTCTTCCGCCGCTTTCTCGCCCACGATAATTTTTTTTTTGTGGGGTTGACAGGCGGTTATGACCTGTGACCTTATCGGCTTCGGTTCGATTGCCGTGCACATGGATTACCTGCTCCCGTTGCAGATTGATTAAAGGAGTCGTGTCAAGTTGATTTTTTGTTTGATTTATTCGCGTATTCATTCATTTTATTATTTTCTATCCATTAATTTTCCAATATATTCTTTCACTTTTCATCATATTTGGTTTTTATTGTTTTTGTTAAATTATTTCAATTGTTTTTGAACCTTTCAAATTTTAAGATTTGCTGGCAACTAGCTAATAATTCAATCAAACTGATGAGTAAATTTTACTATATCCAAGGGGTAAAGTTCTAATAAAATATTATTCAATTAATAATGGAAACTACCACATTTAATAGTAGTTTATGGTACTAGTGTGTGAAGAAGGATTTTTATGCTCAAGTTGTACAGTTTAAAGCACAAGTCGAAAGGCGAGTGCTTTAATCGCTACGAGTGGACAAAAACCTTTGACACACGATTCTCATATTTTATCTACGACTGTTAAATATTGGCTCCACTATTCAACACTTTTAAAATGTGTTTGCGTTATTTAAAGAATCTTAAATAAAATTCTAAGCAGATAGAATAAAATTAAGAATAAATCCATTTATTTGGTCATTACCTTTTTTTTACATTTATTTTTAAATTCAAAAATAATTAAAACAGCTATTATACAAAAAATAATTATTTCAATTTAACAATAGATAAAATCATTCAGTTTGACGTTTGTTGTTGTTGGAGTGGTTGTCACTGTCAACAGAAATCGTTTAATAATGAAAGTCCTATTTAATTTACATTGGTTTTTTACGTATGATTTGGATTCATTTGTGCACGATTTATTTAATGGGATTTGTTTGGAAACTATGAAATGTAATTAATATTAATATGAGTATTATTATTTTTTGTTGTAGATGAGTGTGGGCAGAGTGGAGGTGAACCGGACAGTGACGAGGACGTCATCACAGATTATCATCTGGCTGAAATGTTACCACGGCCAGGTCCTTTGCCTACAATTAGTGTGACCCCTCATTCACCCGCAAACAAAACATATCCTGTTCTTGAAGACACCTTACAACAGGTTCGTGATCTGCATGAAACTGTGCAACGCATGCGAGATGTCACCGTTCACAGTGAGTACCACAACATATCCTTCAAATAACAATTACTTTATTTAAATTTACATTTACAGATGCGTATACTCCTCATTCAAAAGATTTTACTGCTTACACCCTCCACCCGTTATTAGCACAAGTAGCAAGATTAAGCGCTAGCTGTCCAACACTAAATGAATCCGTTCCTGAATTGGAAACGCTGGGGGGATCCTTGGGATCTTCTCCACTACATCAACCACCCAGTAGGAAAGGCAGTGGTAAGAATTTTAACCTCAAAAATCTTTTCAATTAAATTTAACCCTGTAGGTGCCCAAGATTGGTTATGTCAACCTGAAACGCAACGGCGAAGATCATGGACTGCATTGGAGGATCTTTCTGGTACCAAGGATAAAATTAAACACTCAAGACAAAGGAGGTATTTATAAATTTATAAAGCAATTTTAAAATTAATGATGTCTTATAATCCATTTGGCTGCCTAGTATATCCCTCAGTAGTATGGAGTCTGAAGCTGATGAATCTTCTATTATCGATAATGTAGACGGAAGTACCGTTAGATTATTAGGAGCTGATGGCACCATTGTAACTCGTAGGGGAACCAGAAGTGGAGGTGGTGCCAGTACTCATTCACTTAATGAAGCAGATCTGCAGGTAATAAAAATGGTTTTATTAATTTTTCCAGAAATGTGCCTAAAAGTGATTGTTTCAGAATGACTTTAATAAAATTAAAGCGAAACGTGAAGCTGAACAACTTCGATTATTACCAGCTAGATTACCGCTTCAAAAATCCATTTCCACACCATCTATTATTGCTGTGAGGGATTTAGTACCAGAACCGGCTTTAGCTGGAGCTCAGCCTACTTTGCCTATGTAAGTTATTGTTTTTTTTTCTGACATTTTTTCTCATACCAAATAATCCACAAACACAAACATTTTTCCCATTTGCACAGTATTTCATTTTTTTTATTTTTTATTTTTTATTAATTCATTAATAGCTTTTTGTGTTTTTTTTTCTGCATGTCTTCAAGGGTTTTTATATTTGCATATTGTTAAAAAAGAGGAGTTCTAACATGAAGTAAAAGAAGGATTTTCTTTTTGTGTAGATCAAAGATAATAAATTTATCATTGATTTATGCTGGCTTTATTTTAGAAAAGAGAAAGTAAACAGTCAATTTATGTCATAGACTCCCAAAAATATTCTGCCATTGAGTGAAACAATTTTAAATTTGCTAAAATCAAATTCAAATTTAAGAATTTCAGAAACAAATAAATTTTTTTTGTGCTGTCTTCCTAAAATCATAATGTTTTTCTTTGTTATACCCAAGCAGTTTTTTTTTTTTTTTTTTTGTTTTGTTTTGATTCTTATTTTATTGCACAATTTGTATTTTAACAAAAACACACAACAAATAGTTTGTATGCAATGTAGTGCATGTGCTTAGCTTGGTGTGTAGGGGCAGACCCAGCGGTACGGAGAGTGAAACTGAGGAAGAAGTTAGTCGCTCAACTCGCGCCCGTTACGATGCTCACATCATTGCTTCGCATTTGCATCGGTGAGTATGCACATGCACGTTCAGCTACTTCTTATAGTTTTGTTTTTCACTTCTTATTTCGTTTCACCTTTGCAACTGCACCAATTTAATTATTCATTTATGTATTATGGCTTTATATTTTAAAGAATAATAATGAGTGAAATTGTTCAAGGCACAGTACTTATTACGTACTTTCTGTACGTATTCAATAGATTTGAAACTTTATTACAATTTATAAAGGTCAGAAATTTTAAAGTGAAAAGTCAGTCCCTATTTTGGGAAAAAGTGAGTGCACCATTGTTATTTAGTTAGTGATTATTAAATTCCAATAGCTTCTCAAATTTTATTATGAATTTATAATCCAGTCATTGAACGATTATAGAGGATTTGGAAGAGGGTAGTTTTTTTTTCAACTGGAATCTGTCGGGAGTAGTTATGAGATAAACATACTAAAAGTCCTGATGTTTATACTTTATGCTAGGGAAGGGAGGGGGGTAGAAAGCTCTCATTTTTCGGTTTTATCTCGTTAGCAGTGGGTCATACAAAAAAATTCTATTTGCAAAAAGAAAGTTTATTAAAAATGTTATTGCTTCTATTCATTTTTTTTCTATTCCATGTAGTTTTTGAGATATCTGCACACGAAAATCGTCAATCTAAAACTCCTGAAGACCACAATATTTTATTTATAAAACCTGGCCGAGGAAAAGTAGAAACAAACGTTTATTCCACCCACCAAATGCAAAAGCAGGACTATGTGAAATTCTCTTCCTGCACGCATTCACAGGTTGCGACACAAAAAAACCACCCTCTTCCAAACCCTCTATACCCCCTTTTGAGTATTCATTGACTGGACTAATTAGTTAACTTACATTATTGATAATGTTTTGTTATATATTAGTGCAAGTGTGAA
The DNA here is from genome assembly GCA_027574865.2 of Coproporus ventriculus. Taxonomy (NCBI): domain Eukaryota; kingdom Metazoa; phylum Arthropoda; class Insecta; order Coleoptera; family Staphylinidae; genus Coproporus; species Coproporus ventriculus. The sequence continues at coordinate 52,197 of JAODAH020034402.1, read as the reverse complement.
AAGAAAGGAATCTTAATTATTTTATATTATTTCAAATTAGAATTTTTTTACTAAATAATTTAATATTTTTTTTAAATGCACCAGTACATACCAAATACGAGTATGTGGAAGTTTTTTTGCAAACTCTATTAAACTTTTCCTGTATTCTAAACTTACTATTTTACATTCTAGTTAATTTCTTAGTTTAATCAATTTATTGGTAAAAAAAATTTCTGTATTTTTTAATTCTATTGTTAATCTTGCCGAAATTGTACTATTATAACAAATACGAATTTTGTTTAGAATGTTTTACGAAATTATTTTTTATTTCTAGTGTTCCTTATGATCACCATTCGGAAAAAAGGAGAAAACGTGGGAGTTTATTCTTTAGGAAAAAGAAGGTATCTTTTTATTTGTATTTTCCAAGTCTGGATTACAATTGATAACAAATTACAGGATAAAAGCAAGAAGATAACACATCAATGGATATCTGCTTGCTATGGCTCATCACACAACTGTGATTATTGCAACAAACCTCTCAGCAATAAGCCTGCACTGTATTGTGATAGTAAGTTGATTACTTTTTCAATTTCTTTATTTTTTATTATTTTTTTATTTCTTTAGATTGTTCAACTACTGTTCATCAAAACACGTGTAAAGATAGTATAGCAGAATGCTCCAAGCCGAAAGGAAATAAAGTAAGCAAAACATGTTGCACACCTTTAAAAATTCCTAATCTGTAAATGATCTTACAGAACTCAAATAAAATAAGTGGGTTTGCTGTGCCCTTGACCAATTCAAAAAGTTCCATCTCTAAAAGAGGTTCTGGTTCATTTAGCGGTAGCAATCAAACAACTTCTAGCAGGTATGTATCTTTATATCTTTTAACTAAAAATCATAATTTTAAGATGATTTTTAAAACAAAGCTGATTAGTTTACATACGAAATGCTTTTCTCTCACGTAGTGTTGATTTTTCTGTGCAAAATGCGACGAAAGTAATGAGATAAATACGCGTGGTTTTCTTTGTGTAGATCCATTTGTTACTTTTTCTAGTGTTACGCATTCTGCATGATTCTATTGGAAAGTCAATTATAAGGCTCTCTCTACTTCTACAAAAAAACTTCAATAATAATACTTCATTTCATTTCGTCTATCTAAATGGTTTCATTGTAAATAAACCAATACCAATTTTATAAAAGAAATTCAAAAGATGTGCTAATGCATAATGGTTTTGTTTGACCTTACGTTTCTGTTAGTAAAATAAATTTAATCAGCTGCTTGCTTACCCAATCTATCTAGTAAGTCTTTCATGCTAGAATATTGAGAAATACTTTTATAAATTGGTATTATGTTGATCATTGTATTTATATTTTAGTTGTACATTAAATAAGCCGGCATAGATACAATGTATGCGATGGAATTTAACTTTTATGTTTAGCAGTGTGTTGATAGGGTGGGGCCCCATTGGATTACAAAATTGAACTTTGGGACGTATAAAAATGATTTGTTACTTTATGTTGTTTCTGTTATTTTATGTATAGTTTGTTAAAAGAAAAACTACTTACATGTATACACTGAAAGAGATTCCCCTCAAAAAATATACTTAACACCCTTGGCTTGGCTTTTCCCGGTTTGTTGCTTGCTTTCTTTATATACAAAGTAGCATGCTTGTGACTTTTCGTTAGATCCGTGTCGTGTTCACTTCTAAAGTAGTTTCCCTTGTAGTTTCTGCCTCTTGAAGTATGTTTAGAGAAATTGTAATAAAGAGCGTGCACGCCAATGATTCTGTGAACACGATACTAAAATTTTGTGCCAATTTTAAGGCCCAAAAACGAACACAAAGTTAATTTAGAGTGTGGCTAATCTGTTGCCTGTTTCCCTGACCCTCCCCAAAATAGGAGGAGCCAACTATGCTACTCACCTTGGCGCAGGGTCGCCACCAAACTGGGAGTTAAGTAAGTCCTCTCCCCCACACATACCTTCAAAATTACTATCCCCTCTTTTTAATTCTTAAATCGCACCATCACTCCCTTTTCTCTCTTAACATATCACAGATTTCTATTTATTATTATTTTTTCTTTTACAAAAAGATGATGCAATGTATGATTTTTTAATGGATTGCTTTTTATGCACAAATTGCTTCTTTTTTGGTTTTATTACGAAAGTTATGTTTATGAGAGTTACTGCACTTTTAGATAAATATAGTTAGGCTGGGTTATATTGAATGCACTTACTAGCTGATTAGTAATATTAGCCGGCATTTGATACCAACGTATTGAAAACAACATACAATCAGAATAGAATAGAAGAAAGAATATTGTTATTTGAATCATTTGATTATTTTCAATAATGTTTTACAAAACTAAACTTACTATTCAAAAACAAATTCTTATTTTAATGCAATTACATTTTCAATTAATCATGAAGCTAAAAAAATAAATAAAAAGTATTAATAAGTAATGTCCGCACAGTAGGTGGACTATAATACTTAAAAATTACCTAATTTATGTTCAATATGACCACAGTTAAAACTTGAGTTTTTATTCATTTAAATTTTTTTTGTGCATGCAAATTTTGAATTTTAAAACTTTTTTTCCAATTACATACTTTTAAGTTCTCGCTTATTTATTGGCTATACTGCTCACATCCACAAACATTACCAGTGTATCACTATACTCTACAACTATTTCATCAGTTTTTTTTTTATTTTTTTTTTTTTTATATATATAAATTACTATTATTATTATTTTTGTCGTTTCTTATGTTACAGTAATTTCTTTTATTTTCCTGGGCCCACTGCTTTCGTATGGCCAAAAACTTTTTATCAGTTTCTTGACTTACATTACATTGTAAGCATTACTTTGACGTGATTTGTTTTACTTTCAGCCAAATTTTATGTGATGACAAGGATACTGATCATGGACATCACGATTCAACAAAGTAAGCTATGCAAAATTGCAACTTATTTCTATTAATTTAGTTATGTAAATAATTTTAGTTTCCCTGATGACGTGCCGTTGGTTCCTTTAGAATTTTTATCAGATACACAACTGACAGCGGCTGATTTGTGCTCAGATTTTAGTTTGGGACTGCATGAAAGTGAACCTGATTCGTGGACACCGCATGTGGGGAAGGAAGTGGCAAGAAAATTAAAAGAGAAAGAAGTAAAGAGGCAGGAACATATTTATGAGTTTATTTTAACAGAGAAGCATCATTGCATGACATTATTGGTTATGCAAAAGGTTAGACAATTTTAAATTTAAAAATTTATAAGTTGATGACACGACATAACCTCGTTCTTTCAGATTTTTGTGGAAGGACTCAGCAAATACTTCCATTTAGGCCCAAATTTAGAACGCATGTTTCCAAGACTTAAAGACTTAATTGAACTGCATTTAGGATTATTGTCCCGTTTACGACAGAGACAGAGAGAAGCACCGGTCGTTCCCTCAATAGCTGACATTTTATTAGACGAATTTTCAAATCATCATGCTGCAAAATTAAAATCGGCTTACGGTATATAGAGGATTTTTGTGAGCTCTAAACCCTTAACTTTTTAAATTTTAATTGTAGGTGAATTTTGTAGTAGACATCGTGATGCTGTTGAAATTTACAAATATTACATACAGAATGATCCTCGATTTGGTCAATTTGTTCGACACTGTCAACAAAATCCTCTACTAAAAAAGAAAGGAATACCTGAATGTATCTTGTTTGTAACCCAACGTTTAACAAAATATCCGCTATTAATTGAACCATTGATTAAAACAAGTAAAGAAAATCGTACTGAGCAGGAAGCCCTGCAGAAAGCTTTGGCCTTAGTAAGAGAAATATTGGTAGAAGTGGATGCGCAAGTAGCTGAGAAGGAGAAGGAAGATCGGAAATTAGAAATTTACAATAAAATCGATGCAAAATCGTACACAATCCATCGAGGACATAAATTTAAGAAATCAGACATACTTCAAGGTAATCGTGCATTACGCTTTGAAGGTGTCGCCATGTTGATGCAGGGACGTGGCAAAATGCAAGTTGTTTTGGTTATTGTGTTATCAGATGTTTTATTCTTCTTGCAAGAAAATTCCAATAAGTACACATTTTTTACACCGGATAATAAAGTAAGTTGCTTCTGTTGAAAATATAATCAAGTTCTGAGCTCTTTCTTTCAGGCTGGAGTAGTGTCACTGCAAAAATTGTTGGTGAGAGAGAAAGCCGGGCAAGAATCCCGTGGGATATACCTGATATCATCAAATCCTGCTGATCCAGAAATGTTTGAATTGAAAGTGCACAAGCCTAAGGATAAACAAGTTTGGATACAAGCAATAAGGTAATTAAATGAATGTTGTGTGTAGCTCACTCGATCTTCCATCATATATATATATAAGCAACTTTTTTAAATATTCATTTTATTTTGTAGAACTGCTGTTCAGTATTGTCCTGAAGATGAAGAAGATAATGCTACTTTAACTCTAGAAGAAAAGCAAAGTCTACTCAATGCTAAACAGACACAAATCAGACATATAGCCGGTGAGTACCTCTCAATAGCACATATAATCTAATTTAACTGGCACGAGTATTCACCCACCCTTATTACAAGCCAAAACCTACTTATACTTATACTCTGGTTTTTCCTTTTTTACTTTTGTATTTGAGCCCCTGTAACATTGTGACATGTTTCATTGACAGATGCTGATTTGGATCTAGAAGGTAACACTAAGGAATGACTTGAATGTCTATTAGTATAATACAATTAGCATGAACTTTCTGGAAACTTCCCAAACTTTCACCATTGTCAACATTTCTTCTTTCTTTTAGAAAAGTACATTTGGGCATGATAATAATTTGCTTAAATGTGTAGCGGTTAACTAAAATTTACTTGAAAATAAATTCAAATGCAAATTCAGTTTGAGCTTGAAGAAATATCAAAATCTGTTTTCCTATATAATTTCTATATGGGAAAATCCAAATTTTATTGAGAACACAAGTGTAAATTATCTTTTGTTTGCCTAGAACTTCTGAAATGTATGTTTGTTTACATTTTGAATGCATGTATTTTGTTATCTAATTTATTTTATAACAAAAGTAATATTTGTGTTTTCAAATAGGATTACTACGACAGAAAGATGTAGAACAACAGCAACTGTTGGAGGAAAAAATGTCTTTGCAATTGAAGTTGTTGGCAGCTGCAGGAGTTGAACCGCCTTCTCCACCGTCGTACAGCCATTTGGTTAGTGAGAATGCTGATACCATGCAAATGTGGAAGGAAGTACTAACTGCAGTGCATGTAAGTTATAACTTATTCTTTATTTTTGTTTCCTTCAAGTTTTTTGATTCGTTCTAGGAAGTAAGCCAGCTGGCTAGTTCTCTGTTCACAACTGGAACAAATTTATCAAGGAGTGTTAGTTCCGCTGGTGAACACCAGAGTGATGCTTACGTCTCACCAATTCTACCAAAGCGCGCGGAAACTTTTGGTGGATATGATAATTCCAATCAAAGTTCTATTAAACTGTTGGGGAAAAAATTACAAACAAACACTGGCACACCCGCAACTAACAGTCCAGATTTGGACAACCTCAAACCTGGTGATATTAGATTATTCGTAAGTATTGGATACTTTGTGGTTCCAAGGACTTGTTGTTATTATTACTTAACAAATAAGTTCTCAGAAGCAAAAAGTACATATGAATTGATCATTAAAGAAATTAATTTATTTAGAGAAATTGTGGCAAATTATTTTTTGTGACAGGAGAGATTGCCTTATAGAAACTGTGTGATAACAGCACCTCCCCCAATTACAAACGGAAACATGCAAACCTCAGATCAAAACCTACAGCACGAATGTACTTTACTTTCCCTTGGACGAGAACAGCAGTACGCAGCTGTACGATTATCTCACTATGTGTATACCCTTTTATGTATAATTTCTCAATTGATGACAACAAATGAAAGGTAAATAGAAATATCCCGACTACAAATGCATTCATTACGTGTCATTACCATTGTTTGTTTAGTTTGCAGGCACAACTAATGACAATTAAGGGCGGAGGTGATAAGCATTATAAACACAATCAGCAATTAGAGGAGTTGAGAAATTTACAAGATAAGCTGAGCGGTGAGAAAGCAGCGTGGGCTGCAACTCGTGATCAAGAGGCTAAAGAATTAGAAGAGAAACGTGCCGACTTATTAAAACTCCAGGAACAAATTAGAGCCGAACAATCAGATATAACACAGCAGAGGGAACAATTATATCGAAAAATGGAAGTTTTGACCAGTCAAGGTTTGTTAATTTCTCCTAATGTAGCACTACCTGTTGGCGGACAATTAGATGATAGCAGTACGCATAGTTCTGAGGAAAGCAGTCCGCAAAGTGACAGTTCGGCTGCTGTCACCGGGGGAGCTAGTAGTGGAGGTAGTAATAACGGAGGAAATACAGGAACCGAACGGCGGAAAGAGCCAAAATGGAGTAAAGGTAAGAGTTTTTCATTTTACCTTGATTCCATTTTTTGACATTTTACTGTTTTAGGTGCGACAACCACAAAAGCACAACTTCCAATCAATTTAATTAGCACAACCAATCAACAAAAAGTGTCTCAAGTACCCATCAAGCAGCAAATTCCTTTGAAATTAGCATCAAGATTAAGTTCAGGTGGTAATGCAGGTGGTAGTGGACCGCAACAAATGTTACCCCTTAAATTAAGTCAAGATGAGAAAGTGAGGCGTACCAGTACTGGTTATCAGAGATTAGGTAGTGATAGTTTCAGTCCACCGTCCGGTGAAACGGTAAGCAAAATTTAATCTATAAAAACGAATGCAAATTGATTTTTCTTTCTTTTTAGACCCCAACAATGCTCCACTCGCATAGTCGAACCGGTTCAAGTCCAGCTATGATGCAAGCATCGCCGCCCCCATCAAGTCCTTTGCAAACAAATCTGCCGCAAATAAACTCGCAAGGAGGCACGAAAGCGTCTAGGACGAATACTTATCCGAAACTACCAGATAAATTTAAGGTAAGAAATGATCAACAACCCCCTACTGATGAGGAAGTAATATATTTTTGACGATACTCAGGCAAAACTTTACATCTTTTATGCAACTTCATATGTTCTAGAGTATAATTTTGGAAAAGAAATTACTGTGATTATCATTTTTGAAATGGCACTCGTACACTATTACATGAGGCTTTTACTTTTCAATTTTTAATTACGAAAACAATTTATTTAATCAACGATCTTTCGTGAATAATTAAAACTCTGAAGGAAAATATCAAATAAAATTAATATCAATTAAATGGAAACAATGTGAGCATCGTGTGTTCTGTCCGCATGACATAGTGTAAATGTGTCAAAGCAGTTGCCAAATTGAATTCTCAAAAATTGACTGATCCTTACCAGTATTTCCCATACTTTTTTCTTTTTTCATTTATTAATTCGTCTTCCGTCATCCCCATTTAATAATGTATATAAAACAATAATGAATGATAAAATAAAAATAAACTGACATTGAATGTAACTCAATCTTAAGACAATACAAAAAGTAGTTGATTGTAGCAAAAATTATTATTTTTCTCTTATATAAGAAAAAAAAATATATATATATATATATATATATATATAAATATATATATACATGTAGTGTCTTTATAACGTAAAATTTTTCATTGTGTATATTATATAATAAGCCATTAGGTGAAATGAAAAAAATGTGCTAAAAGAGTTTGACTCTTTGAATTTATTGAATGTTTCCTTTTTGAAATTTTATGGCCGTTTTATCATAGTATCTCATAGTAAATTGTTGGAAGAATTTTATTACTTAAATACTACATACATACATATTAGTAATAATTATTGATCAGAAAAAAAAAAAACAAAAACAAACTCGACAACAATTTTATCATTACATGAGAAATATACACCCTTTCTATTAATTGAAATTGTATTTTGCATACGGCTAGATACGTATTTCGGAAGCTATGCTCCCATCGTCAGTAGCTGAATACTGATAAATAAATTCAATGAGGTATCTTATTTATACTCGACTGTGGATTGGTGTGCCAGATGTATGTTGTTACCTTTTTGCATTATTTTGGAAATTCTGATTCTTTGTTCGATTTAATCCTTTAATACTCTGAACTAAAATCGAATTATTTAAAGAAAAATAAAATAAGAAATTACAAACATTATTCATTGAATTTATTTATCAGTATTCAGCTACTGAGAATGGTAGCATAGCTCCCGAAATACGTATCTAACCTCGTGCAAAATGCAATTTCAATTGATAGAAAGGGTGTAGCCGATTTTTAAATTGATTTTCAACAATTTTTCACCATAGAAAAATCAATTGCATTTGCACGTACAAAAATAACAGAGGACAACAATTATCCTATTAAATTTTAATATCTCTCGTGAACAAACGCAAAATATTTCTATGAATGTGCTCTTCATTTGCATTAGTTTTGTTGTATTTGTAAAGACAATCAATTTGTGAGTGTCCTAAAGAATAATGATTTTTAAATTGCATTAAACCTTGTAATCACTCTCTGTTGATGATAACACACAAAATGGTTCAATTAATTTCTCATAGTAGCTGGAACCATGAAATGTTTCGGATGTAAAAAATTTGAATAAAAAATAATAACATAAAAAAATTTCAATTCAGATGAGATGCAATGATGATCACTTCAATACGAGTATGTATTCAAATACAAAAAAAATTTTTATTAAATATTATAAATATAATGGTAAAGTAAAAGCTCTTAATCAAATTTAAATGGGTATTAAAATATTAGTACCATTGTTACTTAGGAATCTCCTAAAAATTGTTATTCCCTTTTGTGTAATTAAAATTGTAATTGCAGCCTGGAAAATATGTAAATATTTTTCTACATTATCAATTGTTAAAATAACTTATTTTAAGTGTATCACATTTAAAAGTGTTTTACATATTTTTTCCAGGCTTATAATTATAATTTATAATTCAACATCATGGCATGGCAGAGTTGCTTTTATAATTAGCTGAAATTCTATTGTCAGTCATTAATTATATAAAGGGGAAGTATGAAGGCCTATTCATAAATATATTTCAGGATAACATTTCAACCGAAACCATATTTTTGTACAAACTCAAATTCACCTCCATTTTTTCCTGTAACTAACTTCCATGTAATGTTACCTACCTGTTAGGTATAGTTAGTTCCAATCCCTTTACAAGTCCCGGCAACTACCATAATAAATAATTCATGCAATAATATTTATAAATTTGACTGAGGTAATTTATGTTTAAATTAAATTTAAACATAAATGGCTACACGCAGAAATGCAATCTTGCCTTTGAATTTGTTAGTAGAAATCAAGTTACGAAGCATTCGCTTTTTTGAGATCTCAATAGACGTAGAGTGTTTTAATGAATCAATCTATTCTTGTTCTCATGTGGCAAATTTTCATGTAAAAGTGAGTGTTTCGTGTGTTATAGAATTCTTTTATTTGTATATACAAATCATTTATATATGTATTAACAATGTTATTTATATTATTTGATGTTTTTATTATTATTATTATTATAGTTAATTTGCACTTTTTCAAGACACGGCTGCATTTGATTATTCATGATTTGAATCGATACAATTTAATCTCATCCTATCCGCACTAGGACAACTTTAAGATGCACATTTGCATCGATTCAGATTAGCAAATCGAATATGCCTAATGTAATAGAAACAAACCCCTCTTCCCCTATAATTTATTATAATTTTATTTTACATTCCTCGTGTGTATTTAATGTGAATTGGCATAATAATTAATCGATAGTTAAGGTTGTATTTTATTTATATTATAATTTGTTTTTATGTAATATAATTATGCCGAAAATTCATTATTTAAAAAAGTAAGATATTTTAATGCATATATTTTAACGAAACTTGATATAAATGTACATAGAGCTTATTGTATATAATGTAATGTATACATTTCAATAAAAAATGTATGATCTTAATGTTCCAATTGTGTGTTTTTTTTACCAAGTGGTTCAATTGTTAGGGGTGGGTCAAATGTTAGTGGTGGGTCAAATGTTAAAAGTGGGTCAAACGTTAGTGGTGGGTCAAATGTTAAAAGTGGGTCAAATGTTAAAATTGGATCAAATGTTAAAAGTGGGTCAAATGTTAAAATTGGATCAAATGTTAAAATTGGGTCAAATGTTAAAATTGGGTCAAATGTTAAAATTGGGTCAAATGTTAAAAGTGGGTCAAATGTTAAAATTGGGTCAAATGTTAAAATTGGGTCAAATGTTAAAGGTGGGTCAAATGTTAGTGGTGGGTCAAATGTTAGTGGTGGGTCAAATGTTAGTGGTGGGTCAAATGTTAAGTGTGCCAAATGTTAGTGGTGGGCCAAATGTTAGCGGTGGGCCAATATAAAAAATTTAGTAAAAATCAATCTAATCTGTCAAAAAAAATTTATTTGAATTTTAATTGAATAATCACATCTCATATTTTTTAATTAAATAATCTACTTCTTCCTTCGTTCGACTTGCGCGTGTCCTCATGAAATCGGCCAGCTTCAATAAAGCTAAAAACAAAAGCAGAATAAAGTGACTTACTCGTTTTTGAAATACTTACTTACTTACCTTTCTTATCATTTCCATTTTTAAACATTACCAATGTGCTGAACCGTTTAACTTTGGTTAGCCCATACAAATATTCAAATACTGGTTCATTTTTGGATATAAATACATCTGATAAAATTTGCAATATTTCGCTAAAAATATTTGAATCCATAGTATCTTTAAAAATCATCGTAAATGTAGGTGGATTGATTTGTCTTAAGTACTGGTAACGTTTTTCAGAATCTTTGAAAGCTTTCCAATTATTATAAAATTGTATTGAAGTTGTAGGGATGGGTATATTGTACGAAATAAGTTTCACATCAAAATTTAAATGTTCTAAACGATTTTCCTCTTCATTTACATCAGTAGGTGAGGTATTTAATATTTCACTCTTTTTGTTGATTATAATTTTTGCATTCGACTCCAAAGTGTCTAATTTTTTAGAGAGAATGTTCTTTTGTTCCATATTTGGTTTGTTAATCACCACCTTCATATCTGTATCAAATATTTGTATACGCTTTAGTCGTGCAGAAGATCTTTCTTTTGGGCCCTTATTAATTAAATCTATAATCTCCACATTTGCTCCCAGTGGAAAATTAATATCTTCTTTTTTTGTTTCGATTAAAGGCTTTGAAGACTGTAATTTTTTCATTTCTTTACTGGTGGATGGTTTTGTTTCAATTAGTTCAACTATCTTAGAAGACTGAACAGGTTTTTTATGTTCTATAACTTTGTCTGAAATTGCATCAGGCGCAACTTTAGTTTCAACAATCTTTTCTACACTTTGCTCGAGCTTCTGTTTTTGCCGAGATAAAGTGAATTTTGAAATTGGCCTTTGTGCAGATACATCTTGCTGCAATCAAATATTAAATTTAACATCTACACAAGAACAAAATTTACCCTTAAATATGTAAATCAAAATGTAACAAGGTAAGTGAGAAAAAAGAATTTGATATCTACTATAGTAAAAGAACTAATTTAAACATCATATGATGAAAAGAAACAAATAAAATTTAAAATACCTTATTCTCAGAGGAGCTAGAGAGCTTTTCTTGGATTTTCTCTAGTAGCACTTTAGATTCCTTATTATCCGACTCAATTTCCAATACCCTATACAGGTCACTTTCTGCTTCTTTGTATTGTTTCAATGCTTCACGTGCAATTGCTCTTCTATACAAGGCTTTTACATAATTCTTGTCAATTTGTAAAGCTATTGTACAATCAGCGTCTGCACTTTGGTAGCTGAAAAAAGACAACAATAATTTAGATGTTTTTTTAATGAGTTTTTTAAGTGCTTCAAATATATATACAGCATTCAGAAGTAAAACTGTTGTACATCATCACTACTATGTGACGTCACATTCACGAAATGTCACCAGCTTGTAATATTTCTCCATATTTATGAAACGTCAAACAATTAAATAATTACCAATCTTCAGATAATTTCAGAATTTTTACATGAAATAATTCAAAGTGTCAAATTTAATATAACACCGCATATTTGCTGCCAATATTTAAATACCCACGAGATTTAAATTCCAATGTCATAATTTCGTACTGGATGTCTATTTGTGTTGGTTCATCTGATTTTGTTAAATGACGACATTTATGACGTGCAACAGTTTTACTACTTGAATAGACAATATTAAATATTTTACTTACTGGAACAATTTCAAATGACACAAAGCCCGATTGGCATAAAAAATTGGATCATAGGCATAATTTTCTATAGCATTTGAATAAGATTTAATTGCATCTTCGTATCTCCCACATTTTACAAATTTATTTCCCTAAAAAAAATTTCAAAATCATTATGAATATTATATCCATTATCCCATTTCAGAAACATATTGCACCATTTTTGACATCTCAATAACCATTTTTAAATATCATACCACTAGGTAAACTTGTAATCCGATGAATCAAATGCAATAACCACTTAAATAAAACGTACACATATTTTCTAGACTTGATGAAGTAATATGATATTTAATAAAAATCTAAATCAAACCAAATAATGAAAAAAAAAATTGCAAATAAATTTATTTTTACACGATTGATTAATGAAATTTAAAGCTAATTACCTTCTCTTTTTCTATCACAGCCAAATCAATCATTGCTTCATCAAATTCATCTGTTAAATCTGAATCGCTATCCTCATTTTTTTCCTTATCAATTTTCTCACATTCAGCCTCCGCATCGAATTTATTCCAAAAATTATAATCTCTCGGAACTTTGGATTTCTCCTTTCCTTTAATACTCTTATCCAGTTTTTCATCTTTATTATCCTCCTTTTTCTTTATTTTAGCAACTTTATTCCTGGGTACTGAAATCTAAAGTGAAATATACATTACAAATTCGCAAGTTTACAGGTTATGTATGTTCTTACTTCACAATCCACTTCTGAATTCTTTAAAATCTCTTCTTTTCTCTTCATTTCTTCACCCCATTTTTTAATATCCTTAAAACTTTCCAACAAATCGTTATTATTATCACGTAACTGTTTCTGTAATCGAATTGGATCCATCAGACCAATATCAAGTTATGGAGTAAGTTTTCAAAAACTGATATATTTCACAGGGAATTGTAACCAATCATTGATAAAACGCCCGTTTCCTTAGAAACTATCTCCTCTCGTTAATTCCTAATTGTTATTTGGAGCGAAAAAACTTCCCTAACCTAAAAACCAAAATTGAAAATAGTTCAAATTCACCATCACATACATGAATAATAAATGATTTCTACATGATATTTTGGATGGACACATGTAAGTTTTTCGAGGCGATAAATTCTCGTTATTTTAGTTTTATAAAAAAAAAACCCAAAAAACTGTAACACCGCAGAATCAAATGATAACCCGTGGCGCCACCTATCAGGAGTAGCTAAAACATTTCCTATACAGACCAATTAAAATTTGTTCTTGGTAGTTCAGCGAATTTTTCATAGTGTAGAATCTAAATCTTTAAAAGCTAAGACAGTGATCCTTGTCTCTGTTTAAAACAATTTGATCGATAAAAGTAAATGTAAGGTTATAAATTCAAAATAATTTTCAAAAATTTCAATTTTAATCAATTCGATTGTTCTAAAATTATTCAGCTACCAGATTGACTGTTCACGTAATACCGAAAAAATTTAAATTGAATTTTGGAAGAATAAATTCTCAAAAAAAAGGTCAAAAGAAAAAAATCAAATACAATCAAGGACATCTGGGGTGGGGGTTTTTTTGGATGCTCTGGGCAAGAATTAAGTAAAGACATTTTAATAATAAAAAAAGAACATAAACGAAAGAAGCAAAATGAGAATTTGGAAAAGAAATATGTAACAAATATTAAAATATATTAATAAAAATAATAAAAGAGGTAGTGCAGCATATAAATATCTTACGAAAGCAAATGATTAATTGGAAATAATGTACAAACATTATGATCCTATATATTTTGTTCGTTCTTTAGTCATTAAAATACATAAAATGTTATTACAAAATTTCTGGACCATTCATTTGAAATCATCTGTAAATATTAGTGTCTTCCGACAGAAACAGAATTATTCCATCGTCTCTTTTTAAGTAACAATTAACATTAATAATGATTTGATTAACGTCAAAACATTAGAGTACATACAGAGTATTTAAGTTTATTCAACAAGTTTAAATGTGATTCCCTCATGATAATAAATAATAAATAATAAATGAAAATGGGATATGTTAACTAGTTCAGGAAAGGTGTCACACACTTCGAATGTGCCTTTGTTCCATGCAGCACCTTCTATTGATCTAATTTAAAATTAAAATAAAATGTGGAACAAATCGGTAAGGTAATGTCAACCAATCAACCATAATTAATAAAATTAGGTACTTTATAGAAGGCAAACAAAAAAAATTACTAGACTAGTAAGTAGTAGTAGTAAGTTGTTTGATAGATGGTACTGCATGGCTAAATTTCAGTTCAAAATCACAGGAAATGTTTTGACGAAATCAGTTTAAAAATTGAAATAATTTACCTACTTAGCCCTTTGTATATCAAAATCGGAAAATTGCTCAGTCCATTTCAATTCACTATTCCTTGTAAGATTACGATCACCCGAACTGTTATTGGTACTGCTAAAAAAATCATCATCGAACGGATCATTTTCTCTAGCGAAAATATTTACAGACTCAGACTTTTTTAAATTTCCATCACGATTCCCGATTCTAGACAAACGCTTCCTCCCGATATTATCGATACTTCCTAGAGAATCCTCCAATTCTGTACGATGCTCCTCCTTAATATAATCCTCATTCTCTACTTTCTCCGTCGGTGAAAAATCATCTTCAAATAATGATTTTTGTTTATACCTTGTAGACTTTATGTTCTGTTTAGTCCGCCGTGATTCCTCAAACCAATTATTAATCTTCTTCTGTTTTATATTCTTCATGGGTACATTAACGGTTGGCGATTCGGCTTCTGAAGCCTCAAAATCGTTCTCAAATGTAAACCTTTGTGCAACATGTGCTGAGACCGGGCTTTCCGATTCAGAAGGTACAAAATCATTTTCGAAAAGTGAAGGTGTTCTACTGACACTTTTCCTTGGAAAAGTATGCACTTCTTCAGTCTTTGGACTCTCTTTCGATTTTTTCCGACTCATTATTCCAGGAGGTTTTTTACTGCAGTTTTCCTTGGTGCTTTCAATCTTTTTTTGTAGGATCTCTTGCGTGAAATCATTTTCAAATTGAGACTTTGGATGTGGGTGAGGTTTTAAACGATGCTGACTGCGCAAAGATAAACCAGGATCTGGTTTATGACGGTTGTGAGTGGGATCTGTGTATTGGGAATCACGGCTTTTTGATCTGCGACCCGATTTATATCTTCTATCACGTTCACCATCACTTCCACCTAAAATAATAGATATTTAAAGTTTTATTCAATTGATTTATATCACAGTAGCTACATATTTAGGTTATATTTTTCCCTAATTCAAAAACTGACTAAGGAAAACTTTATTACTATTTTAAGATTGAAATTTTTTGAAAGAATAAACTTTAGATGGTGCAAAAAATAATCGAGATAGAAATTATTACCATAGTAGTATTGGCCGGGACGTCCTTTAATCTCTCCAGTTTTTCTATCCATTTCAGAGGCACTGCTTGGTCTTATCCTAGTTCGTCGGGCTGTGAGGTAATGAGGAGTTGGTTCTTCACTTTCATTGATATATTCATCCTCCCATGGAGATTCCTGTGCATCCCTATTGTAATAACGATCGTCATGTTTCCTTCTTTCAGGATTAGACCATCGACCGCTACTGTATCGACTTGGTGGCTTATCTAAATAAAAATAAAAAACTTTCATTGTAAACTTGAACGTGTGTTGATAATTAAAAAACAAGCTACCTTGTTCTGCCATATCATAATCAGGACAACACCAACGATCTCTATCCATTTCCCTTCTCCTTCTGTGCTGCATTCTTCTATCGTCCCATTCATCAACTACATGCCTATCCATATCTCTAGATGAAGTGCTGTGCCTTTCACGATCTGATTCTCTACTGTTATGTCTTTCAGGCCAATGAAATCGTCCCGAATGTTCATCTTCGTATCTAAATAGAATAAACGAAAATGTATTTTGCATTCCAAACCATATCATTGACTTACTCGTAATCATCTTCTTCATCCCAACTATCTGTATGCCTTCTATCCCGGTGCCTTTCAAATGAATGCTGCCTTGTATGTCTGGAAGACCACGTACATTGACGACCATCACGTCTGCGAGGTTCCTCTTCCCATGGGCTGACGTCTCGTGAACTGGACGAATGCCCTCCTGCTTGACCTGACCAATTAGTTTGTCTGCGACGTCTCGGACGGTCATAACAATCATAACATTCATCCTCATAACTATCCGTTGACCTAAAGATGAAAATTAGTTTTTTGAGCATAAAACATTTTGAAGGCAATTGTTACCTTCGATTTGCAGTATAATATTGTACTTCAGGTTCAGCGGAGGTATCCCACCACCCTTCTTGATCTCGCCTTGAACCCCTAAGGTTAGAATTCCAATGGTCACCACTTCCTGAATCAATCCTTTGCTGCCTCCATTCCGGAGGCGAACCATTTCCGAATTCTTTAGAATCACTAGACCAAGGTGAAACCCCTTCTTCACTTTGCACTGCTTTTCCATCCTTTCCAGATTCAGCTGTTAAATTTGGTTGATCAAAAATCGCCCAACTTTCTCCTATAAAAATAAAAAATAATAATTTGCATATACATGTTTGCACCCGTTTTAATGAATCATTTATTACCTGCAGCATCTGCTACCTTCTTCTCCGACGCACTTCCAGTTAAATCAACCTCAGGGGAACTCCCACTCACAACATCAGATAATGACCCGGATGTTAAACGGGTATTTCCCTGCACTATCTCTTGTACTGAGATAGGTACGGGACTTTTGGCCTTCAAAACAGGTGATTTTATGGGTGTGGTAGCTTTTTTCTCAACGATATTATTCAAAACTGTGTTGTAATCGATGATATTCTCTTTTGATTTTGTGAGGATTGTTTCACTTTCGTTATTATCATTTTTCACATCTTCGATAATTTTACTGGACTCACGGTTTAAGTCATTTTCCACACTCGAATTTTTATCCTCATTTATATTATTTTGTTCAGCAATTGATTCATCTATCGTTTCCAAATGATCTGGTTCATTTTCTTCTTCTTCATCCTCCTCTTCCTCATTCTCCTCTTCTATAGCCTCAACTTCATTATTTTTCATTTCTGTTTCTGCGATTTCTCGTAAAGCTGCATATTTATCCACAACACTCTCGGTGATTGGTGGAATGGGGATTTCTTTTTCTTTGTTTTCCTCGACGCGTTCGGCTTCTAGCAAGATTTCTTCAGGTTCAGTATCGATCTTGGTTTGTTTGATTTCTTCTTGAAGCAATTCGCGGAAAACTGCATAACGATCGAAAGTCGGATCGACATTTCCATTATTGAATTGGTTGAAATCGGCGAAATCTGTGTTAAAATCAGCAAAATTTTCACCGTCAGGTTGTGATTCTTCCACAACTTGTTTTTCATTGGAAGCACCTTTGATAAAATTCGATAGGAAGGTTGTTAACTGTGCAAGGGTCATATTGCTAAGTTGGCAAGCTGGGATGTTTAATTTATTTGCGAGCTCATTTAATCCACTTAAAGTTAGTTGGCTTAAAGTTATATCTAATGTTTCCAGAGATAAATTTGGAAAGGGTGTAGGAGACGGTTTTGAATCTAAAATGGAAGCTACCGGTGGTGGTTCAACAGCGGGTTTCTTTTTATTCACTTTTTGAGGTGGAGGCAATAAAATTGGCCCAACATTTCTAGCAATTGGGCGATCTTTTTTAACCATCGGGAAACTAACTGGGGTTAAATAGTCTTCCTCATCAGCAAAATCGGATTCGAATTTGGATTTTCGAGCCGGCACCGGTAACGGCGGACTTGTGTCTTGATTCAATGTCAAAACCACCTTCCCAGTTTCAAATTTGTCAATATAATCATAATGTGATTCTTCCGTATGTGGTGGACGTGGTGGAGGCTTACTGGCCAGGTCTCCAATCTGCTTCTTTGGTGGTAAAGGTGGAGGTTTAATTTGCGTAAGGGTGCTCGCTGGTCGTGGAGGTGGATCAGGTGCACATTCTGATTCCGAACTCAAATCCAAACTGGGATTTTCGTATAATTTAGTGAGACTCTTTTTAAACGTAAATTGACTTTCAAAACTTTTATTGCTTTGCGATTTTTCCAGGAGACTTTTCGGGGATTTAAACATTTGGGATAAATCCCCGTTATTGCACGGTTTATTCTCAACAGATAAATCATTTAACTTAGTTTGTAAACTAAAATCATTTAAATCATTATCAAATACATCCTGCTTAGTAAAATCGGAATCTGCAAATGGGTCTGTATGATCGAACGGATCTTCCCCGAATGGGTCGGCAGTATAAATATTGTTAGCAGGTTGATTTGTTGAAGCAGCTATTTCAAATTTGGCAGGGAACACCGATGGTTCTTGTGGTTGACTTTCTGACACAAGATCATTTAAGACTTTTTTTGGTGGGTTCTTCAGTTCTTGGAAGAAATGCTTTTTATCGACGTAAGGTTTTATTTTCCCCGTACCTAAAAATATAAGAATTTGTAGAATTGTAGACGGATATTTTAAAATTTATGTACATGATTCGATAATGAATCACTAAAAAGCCTTAAATAAATCAAAGTAAAGTATAAGTAAAAAGATAATGATTTGTGTGTACTAGACGTGTGCAAAATCTGACAATTATTATTTTAAAGGTAAAAAATAATTTAATTTACACGACCTGCAGATTTGAAGGTTTTTAATTGTGTTTTTGTAAAATATTATTATATTTTCATTGCACATTTCCAGTATTAACCTTAAAATATTTTGACTGGTATACGTGAAAAGAAAAGAAGAGAAAAGAAAAATGATAAAAACTACGTCATGCAGATAAATATTTAACAGTATTACCAGCTTGTTAGTGCCATGTTAGGTGCAAATTCTAAAAATGTTTCTGATGATCGTTAGTGAAGTAAATCACCGTAATATTTTCAATTTGAAAATGCTTACAAAATACAGCGGTGATTTTAATTTTTTTGTATAAAGAAAACATAAAACAAATATTGTACCTATTTGTGTATTCAATGTCTTCGTACCTAAAGGATCTAATTCTGTAAAGACATCGAATTGAGACATAATTTCCTGTTTGGTTGCTTCATGTTGTTGATCCTTACTAGTTTCTGGTACAAGTGGTGGCTCTTCAAATAAACTATTTCCTGCCGGTGGTGTGAACCAATCACCACTGCTAGGTTCATCGTGAGAACTATTAAATTCGTTAAAACTAAAATCTTTTGGTGTGTTTAAATCACGTCCTGTATTAAATAAGTCGGCTGTGCTACTAGAATCGATACTGGCGGCTGTGTGTGGTGTTTTTGGGCTGAATAAACTACCCGATTCAGATATGCGAGTCGAACGTTCCCTACCAGATGGCGGCGGTGGCAATATTGGTTTCTGAACAAAAATTGCAAAATTAAAGCATTCTCCTATAAAAATGGAGATCACTTTAAAAATTCTTAGACTGTCTATCTATTAAAGTGCCCCATCTACATCGGTTTTTCATTTTACAACCCATAAATTTTTAAAGAAATTTAATTTTTTCTAATTTCTATATATATATGTACTTACAGGAAACGTAGTAAAACTATCCCCAAATGGATCATCTTTTGAACCGAAAGGATCTGAAGGGGTAATTCTCTCCATTTGTGTCAATCCCTGCTGAAGACTGTTCAATTCCAGTTCTAAATCTACTAAATCAGCAACTGCAGGTGTCGGTCGGTTTTCTGAACTCCCAGCACCTTTAGTATCTGAATTGGTTTTTGAAGATTCCTGATTGCCACCCTAAATCAAACAAAAATTAAAATTTCTCAAATCACAACTTAATTTATGTGAAATTACTTTAGAACTTAACAGGCTTCGTTCTGGAAATAATGGAGAGCTGCCATATCTTGATTTATCCAGATGTTGTTTTGCCAATTCAATTTCCTTCTTTTTTAAAGCGAATACGACTTGGAATAAATCACGCATGGCAATTACAACCTAAAATAATTCCTTTTAAATATTTGTTTGTTAATTTAAAATATTTTCTATTACCTGACTAGCTGCTTTATCAGTTTTGATGCCAAAGAAACGATGACCTGTATCTGGGGAGCCAAATATATAACCGAAAGCTCTTGAATCTGACATGTCTTGTGCTATGAAAGATATTTTATGGACCGGATGATGATATAGTGAATCCTAAAAAAGTGATAGATTGATAGATAATGAAACACATTTCTAATGGTGAAATTCCACTTGAGATATCTTTCAATAGTAAATAATAACTAACAGAGAAGATAAGATGGAATTTCTAATAAGAAAACCTTTAAATTATACCACTACCAGAAAAATATTGCAAAAAAGAAATGAACAAATCTTACCCCAGTCTTTTCATCCCTCAACCTCAATCCATCAATTGCTATGTTAATAGTAATTCTCTGTTTATGTTCACCAGCCGCTCGGATTGCCATTTTTAAGTCAGATAAAGCTTCCTGACACATCCTATCCCCTCTAGCTTCGGACACTTCTAAAATTCCAATCAGCTTCGCCTTGAAACTCACCCCTTCTCCCAAAAATCGAGACGTCTCATTTTTATCTGAAATTTCATTTAAAAATTAAACCGGGACGATAATAAAACTCATAATGACTCCACACAAGCAACTGGAATCTTAAAAAATTCATTCAAAAAACCATGCAAGAAACAAATTGGTTTTTCCAGGTGCATCATTAAAAAGCAATTACAATAAAAAGTTAGAAAATTGTAGAAGCCATTGATTAATGAATAATGCATAACAAGTTCTGAAAATAGCTGCCAAAAATAAAACGAGTTTGTTCAATAAAATTTGTGGCCCAACCTTGATTGCAAGGTCAAGAACATAAAATTTGCAAAAAACTACAAGCCGGGGGATAGATTGTTTAAATGCAAAACGAGCGAATTTTCCAATCAATCGTACTTACATTTAAGCGGACTAGTTTTTTTCCGTAAAGTTTGCATTGTGTTTTAAAAACTTATGGGATAAACACCAAATTTAATTAATCCGAGCGCACACATCAAAATATCACAAACGTTTCCCTTCCTATTGACTCAGGTTATAACTTCAAGGGGCGGAATCAAAATTGTTTATAACAAATCCTTAATATTTACTAACACCATATTGATATTTTTTTAAATGTATGGAATACTTAATATTGATCATAGAAACCATTCACATTGATCTACCCCCTATTAAGGGGTGTAGTATGAATAAGGGTGACAATTTCCGAGCATGCTCAGTAAACAATCCCATTATATTATTGATTATTATTTTGAAAAATTTATAAGTTACATTTAAAACGAAAGCAATTAATTAAATGATTGGAAATTAATTTAAATTCAATTAAATTATGAATTAAAGTTATTTTATACCATTCTCTGGTGACATTTTTAGGGGAGGTTAGGTGCAATCTTTTTCCATTGAGAGGGGCATTTTCTTGCCGGGTTCACAAATTCGTGGTAATTTATCACTTTGAACCAATTTCTCCAATTTTTGATAAAAATTTTAGTTTGTGTGTTGACGATGATTTAAGCATCATCTGGTGCTACTTTGGTTGTCTAACGATGCCGATGCTATCAAAACATGTCAATCGCCAATAAATGAGTGCTTCATTTAATTTCATATAAAAATGATTAATTTAACCATTACATTCATGTAAATTTAAATTTACGCAAGAATAGCTTTTCTTTTCATTATGGAGTAGAATGGATTGCGCAACATGAATACGATTTCGTCAGGTAATAAATCATCATCGGAATGAGTGTCATTAATATTTAAGAGAAGCAGAAGAAAGGATAAGAAAGGTCAATTATATTTTTAAAATTTTCGCTACTTTTGAATAAATATACGAAATAAATAAAAAAAATTGCAAATTGCAGTAATTCCTATAATTTCTAATTAGTAATAAATTTAAATTTTACCGCCTACAGATCGTTTATAAAAATTGGCATTGCATCCAACTTTAAAATTATAATTTTTTTGAACCTTGGAAGATTATTCCACAGGATTATTCTAATTTCAATTTATTACTTTAATGTATCTCACATTTTTATGATAAATTTTACAATTACACAGATTTTTAAGTTTGTTTTCTAATTTAAAAATCTTGTCAGAATCAAAACAATATCCTAACGACCCTAACCTAAAATTTCTTGTTACACTTACATATTTTTTTCTTAAGTCTCTACGTTAAAAGTGAGTTCCACTTCTTTTATAAATCGATTAATGTCATTTTAACTTGCAGGTAAGAAAATGTTTAACGCACAGAAA
This sequence comes from Coproporus ventriculus, assembly GCA_027574865.2. Taxonomy (NCBI): domain Eukaryota; kingdom Metazoa; phylum Arthropoda; class Insecta; order Coleoptera; family Staphylinidae; genus Coproporus; species Coproporus ventriculus. The sequence goes on along the minus strand of JAODAH020034402.1, from coordinate 29,714 downwards.
TTTTTTCGCATAATTAATTCTCGTTCATTATGCACCCTTTCTGAAACATACAAATTAGAAAGGCTTGAAACCCGTACTTTAGTTCGAATACAAGGGAATGAAGCGGATCAATTTCTGCAAGGTTTAATAACGAATGACATGCGTCATTTAGAACAAGGTGGTACTAGTAGTATGTATGCGTTGCTATTGAATTTGAAAGGACGTGTCCTTTATGATACGATCATTTACAAGGAACAGGAACCCAACACCTTTCTTCTAGAATGTGATTTAAGTGCTGTAGATAATTTTATAAAGCATATTAAAATATTTCGAGTAAAACGAAAGATAGATGTTAAACATATCGGCAACGAACTTAACCTCTACACGCTTTTTAAACTTGATGAAGTTGATAAGAATATTGATAGGGTTGTACGGAATTTAAATGGAATGATTGTGCCATGTAACGCATTAGACAAAACAAAATTTGAAGGGTTGATTACTATAAACGATCTAAAACTTTATAAAGATCCACGGGTTGTTGCGTTAGGATACAGGGTGATTTCCCCGGTTAAGTGTGATGTAACTGCGGAAATTAAAAAGAATTTTAATCTTCAAGTGGAAGAATCGGAGAAAAATAAAAATTACCGCTGGTTTAGATACAGTTTAGGGGTGGGTGAAGGAGTCGAAGATCTCCCTCCTGGAAACTGTTTTCCTTTAGAATCAAATTGTGATTACCTGCACGGTATTAGTTTTCATAAGGGTTGTTATATAGGGCAGGAATTAACTGCACGAACACATCATACTGGCGTTGTAAGAAAGAGGTTGCTCCCTTTACATTTTAAAAATAGAGTTGATGCATTTCCTGCTGATGTCACGATATCACATGAAAAAGGCAACTTAGGAAAACTGCGTGGGGTTGAAGGAAATGTCGGATTAGCTTTACTTAGAGTCACAGAATCAATTAAATTAAGCGAGATACGAATAGGGGAGCATCTAGCCACAACTGGAAAACCAATGTGGTGGCCTTTAGAAGCTTCCAAAGAAAAAATGGAAAGCCATTAAATTTGTATTTATGATCAGTAAATAAATTTATTTATTTAAAAAACCAAAATTTGTTTTAATTAAACCAAATTTTAGGTTATGGACGAAACGGAAGTGAAAGTGGAACACTCAGATGAAATCAAAGAATCAAGGGAAAAACCCAAAGAAGAACCAGAAGAAGAAGCAAAATATTTTGAGTGTTCAAGTTGCTTTCTAAAGGAAAAGTATGAGTATTTTGGGAATAGACCGCCGTTCTATAAAAAGTATAAATTGTTGGAAAATGTTTATGCGATTGAGGATCCATTCCAAGCACCTAAACAAGGAGAAATTTTAGTTTTAGGATCGCATTGTGTTAAATGTGGGGAATGTGTTTGCAAGGATTCCGATTGTAGTTTCTATTTTAACGGAACTTACTGTTTGAAATGTGCTAAAGAGTCTGTTAAGAATTTTCCTGAGCCATTACAACGAAAACTTAATAAAATCATTAAAAATTGATTATTTTTTATATCTGACAATTTTATTAACCTAAAGAAGAAACAGTGAACTGACCTTTAGATATTCGGGATTTACAGTTGCACTACACAATATATTACTAAACTTTTAGTTGCACATTCAATTTAAATTAATAAAAATTTTCAAAAATTCGCAGTCCATTTTAAAGGATTCTTTGGTTCAGTAGCGAGCATCTAGCGGATAATTTGAAAACTAAACGCTCTTTTGACTAGGCCACCCAAATAGCTTTGTTAAATTAGTTTTGTCAACTTTTTAACACGTGTTATATTGTATATTTCGGTCGAAACAAATTATTTAATTTATTTTAAGTCAACAATTATTGATACGTACAAAATCTTTTAATTTAATCATTATGGGCAAAAGAAAGGGTGGTTTTCGTAAAGGCCGCAATCAGAAATTAGTAAAATTGGATGTATGTTTACACTCTTTCATAACCTCTATTTAATGTAATTGCTTTTAGGAAAGCACTGAAAGCGGAGATAATAGAAAGCCTTACGAAGATATTATTAAAGACAATGAGAAATTTATCGCATATTATAAGGTATCTTTTTTTTATTATATAATAACAATAGCAGAATGAGAATTGAATGATTAAAGAATGGACGAACATAATTCGAAAGGTTAGGAAACTCTAGTAAGGTTTTGTAATGCTTAAGAATAAAACAGAAAATAACGTGGTTCTTAATTGGTGAGATATTCAAATAAAGACAAATAGAATGGAATATACTAATTTTGTAACATGAATTTTGCTAATTTAATTATATTTGCAGACTGTGGGGATTTGTAAAGAAGATGAATGGGAAAGTTTCTTAACATTTTTAAAAACTGACTTGCCATCCACATTTCGTATAACTGGTTCCAAATTGGTTGCCAAGAAAATGATTGAAATTGTGCAGGGACAGTACTTGAAAGATTTATTTGAGAATGAAAAATTTAACACAAACATTTTTCCTTTACCTTGGTGAGTAATTTTGTTTAAGCCTATTATTTATAAAATAATTGTTAATCTGCAAACGATCATTGATCGTAAATGTAAATCAGAAAGTTTTTAGATTTAAAGAAAGAGATTCAAATTTCAGAATGTAATGCATTAAGTTTTATTAATTGTTATTCCAATCCAACTAAGTTTGGCGATCACAGAACAGATATGATACAGGATAAATATATTTTTTTTTATTAATATTATTTTAGGTATCCTGATAAATTAGCTTGGCAAATGAATTTAACAAAAAAAGATATTAGAAGGGAAGAAGCTTTTTATAAGTTGCACAATTTCTTAATTACGGAAACTGAAAATGGTACAATATCAAGACAAGAAACTGTTAGCATGATACCACCAATTGTTTTGGATGTGCAACCTCATCATAAGGTTAGAATTTTTTTTAAGTACATATCTACCATCTAATTTTGATTAAAAAAATCGTGCGCTACTACAAATAGTATAATTGTTGCATGGAATTTGCACTATCATATTTTTTTTCTAATCATTATTTCAAATATCAACAGGTTTTGGATATGTGTGCTGCTCCTGGTTCAAAAACGGCCCAGTTGCTAGAAATGTTACATAGCAATGATGTTCCCATTCCTTCGGGATATGTTATTGCAAATGATGTGGATAACAAAAGGTGTTACATGCTCGTTCATCAAGCCAAAAGATTAAATTCTCCTTGTTTGGCAGTAATAAATAATGACAGTGCTGTTTTACCTAATTTAACTGCTACCTTACCAGATGGAACACAAGAACAGGTTTATAATTTAAATTATTTATTTTTAAAATATAGTTTTGTTGTATTTTGGTTAATTCGCAGGTTCAATTTGATAGAATTTTATGTGATGTTCCGTGTTCAGGTGATGGAACACTAAGAAAAAATCCAGATATTTGGCAAAAATGGACTCCTGCTAATGCTATTAATTTACACGGGTAAGAAACTAATTCTCTACCAAAAATTATAATTCTAAGAAAACGTAAGTGCAGGTTCTATATTTGTGACTTACTTAGTTTTGTTAAATAAAATATATATATATATATATATATATATATATATATATATATATATATATATATAAAATAAAGAAATAAAATTTATCTAAATATGTTGTTTACAGAATCCAATCCAGAATTTTGCGAAGAGGTTGTGAGTTATTAAAAGTAGGTGGTAGACTAGTTTATTCAACTTGTTCTTTAAATCCTTTGGAAAATGAAGCTGTTATCCATAGGCTCCTTGCAGAAACTGATGGTGCATTAAAACTAGTAGATGTCACCAATATGCTTCCTGGCTTGATATGTTCTCCTGGTAAGCAATTTGGATTTTTAATAACATCACTATATTTTCTTTTTTTTTGTTATTAAATCACCATCCAGATAAGCTTCCTTAACTTCAATGATTTGTCAAATTGGATTTTTTTTTATTAATTTATAAATACTGCACATTTCAGGAATGGAAAAATGGGTTGTGGGTTCAAGGAATTTGGAATTCTACAAAACTTGGGATGAAGTTGATGAAAATTGGAGGACAACAATTAGACCACAAATGTTTCCACCAAAAGAGGAAGACAAGGATAAATTTGAATTACATAAATGGTATAAATAAAACAAACTATTTGTTTGTTTGTTTGTTTAAGTTAATCACTTTTTATATTTTTAGTATAAGAATTTTGCCTCATCAACAGAACACTGGTGCATTTTTTGTGGCAGTGCTTGAAAAATTAAAACCCTTAACGCCCAAAGAGAAGTCATTCAAAATATCAAATGAGGAATTAGAAAAGCAAAAACAAGAAGAAGATAGATTGCCCCAAAATCAACGAAAGCGACGGAGAAATAATGGCTACAAAGAAGATCCGTTTGTATTCTTTAAAGAAGACGAAGATGTTTGGCCCAGCATAAAAAATTTCTATCAATTATCCGAAACATTTGATAGCAAATGTTTGCTAGTAAGATGTAATGTTGGAAAAAAGAAAAACATTTATATGACTTCTACAGAGCTGAGAGATCTGGTCGTTAATAACCAAGGAACGATAAAATTTGTTAACACAGGTGTTAAATTGTTTGTTCGGTCAGACAATAGGAATATGAAACAATGTGCATTTAGGTAGACATATTTAAAATGATTGTAGTTCATTTGATTTATAAAAAATATTTGTAGAATCGCACAAGATGGATTGGAAAGCATATTTGATAGCATTGGGCCTAATAGAAAAGTGAACATCCCTAAAGATGACTTAATTAGTTTGTTAATGAATGACACTCCTGAAAAATCTCCACCGATCGATAGTTTATCAGAATTTGTACAAAACCAAGTTTGTGACTTGGGTAAAAATTTGTTTTAATTTCTGCATTATTGAATTATTTATTTTGCTAATTTTTCAGATCCTGGAAGCTGTGTATTAATTTACACAGAAGAAAATGGAGGAGGCGATGGAGAAAAGTTGGTGTTACATTTAAGTGGTTGGAGAGGGACAACATCGTTGCGTGTCTATATGGCTCAGTGCAGTACAATTCACTTATTGAGACTTTTAGGAGGCGATGTAACTAAATATGGTCAGTAAATATTTTGATCTATTAAAATTTAAAAGTCAAAAACAAAATTAACTGAATTACATTATTGTATTTAATATTTGCACATTGAAAAAATTACTTAACGATTCCTCTGCAATATTTTAATATTAAGTTGTTTTCAGATATCAATAAGTTTCAAAAATCAAAAGAGGAGTCAAATAAAAATGAAGAGCAAACTGGTGAAAAGGATAGTAAGCAGGAGGCAAAAATTTAGAACCAGAAGGTGAGGTGATTGAATCACTCAACTAATTACATTATTTTATTAGTTTTCATTTTTGTTATAACAATTGACACTAGGAATTAAAATTGCACACAAATTGAAGCAAAATATATTATTGATTATAGCATAATATTTTGATGTAGGATTGATTAATAAGAAAATTGATCAAAACAATAAATATTATACGCCTTAATATAATATAATAATATTAATTTTATGTTTATTTTTTATTTGAGAAAGTAATGGACGTTTCATTTAATTTTAATAGCTAAATTTTTAAATTGGACGTGGATTAAAACTACATACTTCAAAAAATACATATGAAAAATGTCTAATTTAAATCGATTAAAATTTTTTGCAGTTAACTTTTTACGTGCACATTTCTATATAAAATTTCTAAGAATAAAAACATTTACTTTGAGCTAATCTACTACAATAAGTGGGATTAATCTGTTCTATGTGTCAACGCTATGTTAATATTAAGGCGCATAATTATACTAAAAACAATGTGAATAACAGTCCCAATAAAACATCTAATAAACAATAACTTATCTGTGTAACATTAAACAAATTATTTTAGTAATAAAGTTAAATATGACGTTATGGACGTATGATTCATTGATTTTGCTTGTTTTACCTTGTATCAGTTCCCGAAGGAAATTTTTAAAATAATTTATGAAAAATATAGATCCCTTATTATTACATAAAAAACAATTTGGTAGGATTATAAATAGTGCACTGTTTTTGATATAAATGTGTAGTAAACCCCCCACCCCTTTGATAATCAGTCAAATTAGTTATAAAAATCTCACGAGTTTTTCAATTTTAACTTGTAACCTTTTTCAATTCTTGTGCAACAAATTAAATAAATAAAATTGATAGAGTTATTTGTAAAAAATTGATATTTAAATCTTAATTTTTACCTGTTTCGGCAATGCTTTGATTCTTGTATTTTTCGGGCAAGGTTTATCACCCATTAAATGGTTTCTCCATACAAATTCTTCATCTTCTAAATTTTCATGGCAAAGCGGACATCGATTACAACCCTCTGGTAGTTCTAAAAAAAAAATTGTTACTTATTTCATATCTGAAGAGCAAAATTTCGTATAAAAAATAATTTCAGAGAGGATAACAAAAATTTTAAATTTAAAAAGAATCAACAAAATCAAAAAGTGGGAAATCTTGGAGAATTGAATTCCAAAATTTTTGTAACAAAAGAAGAAAAGTAGTTCTTATTTTAGGTATTTACCTGTACATATCTGACCGTGTGTTTCATAATCATCTAATTTTACAGGTTCTGTACATTGGGAGCATTGTGAATAGTTTTCTCTGTGTTCACATTCAATCATCAAATGATCGGTGAGTGATGATACTTCAACCACTTGACTACATTCTTTGCATCTCACTAACATAGGACAGGATCTCCAATAATGCGAATTCATAGAATTGCTTACTGTAAATATGTTTGATTCAGATTGTCCGCAAAATATGCAATGTCTAAAAAAATATTATTAAAAAATGTAAACTATGTATTGTTAAATAAATTTCATATTTTTAATAAAATACCTTTCGTCTTCTTCCTTTTGTGAACTGTTGCTTGGGGTTGAAATACCGCTACCACTATTTTTATCGGTCAAATCACCATTATTTTGCATATTAATTTTTACTATGTTCCCTCCGCTGACACTTTTAGTGAGTGTATAATTCTTTTTATCAGTCCCATTTTGTTCATATGAATTTGCAATATTTGAAGAGCTCTGGCACTTGTTCATTGTAGGTATAGGTTCAGGGCTCATGCAGTCCGGATTGGTATTTATGGAACATTGCTGGATCAAACGATTTCTTTCCAACATTTCTTTTTTGCGCTAGTACAAAAAATAAGACTTGAAATATCCCCTCCCGCTATTTTAATGAAAATTATTACCTGCAAATCAATTTTATCAAATTCGTGGAATAATTGACGGTATAATAAGTTCCTTCGTGTAATATCATCATCTGGAGGTAATTGCTTTCTGACTAATCGTGGATTTACTTTATAAACCAATACTAAAATTCTTTCAGCTACTTTCCGGACAGCTTCTGCAGGATGATGTAATCCACTAGATCCAAATTCTGACAAGGTACGGCACGTTAAACCACTAAAAATAAATAAAACATATTTTCATTGTTACATTTTGATATCCTAATTGTAACACTCTATTCGCACAGCATCTTCAACTGTTTATAAATTTTTTGTCATCTCTATTTCAAAAAATTTTGCAAATTTTAGGTTATGTCAGCGATTCAATGCATCAACTGCTTACATCAAAATCACAAAACTTAATTATAAAATAAATAAGAGAGTGTTACTCCAATCATTTTTTCATGGGTTTTTACGTATTTTATTATCTTTTTAATTTGATTGTGCATTGGAGAAAATGATTAAAAAATTTCATGAGCAAACACCATGACCAAGTAACAAATAACTTAACATTTGGACCAAATAAAAAATTAATAATTTTCATGGCTGTCTAGATTTTTATTTGTAGGTGAAAAAATAAATGTTAGAAACAATATGAGAATAAATTTTACTTAAAAGAAAAAATTGAAAAAATATAATTCACATACCTTTGCTTGTCGGTTGATATTCCCTGATTGATGATTAATTGTTCAACCATTTCAGCTCTGCTTAAGGCTAAACGAGGGTGTGTACTGCTAATAATCGGCCTACTTAGATGTACCGGAATAATATGCAATTCCCTACAAATTACAAAAAAATATTTCATTCGGTTAAATAAATTTAGAAAATTTCTTTACCTGACGTTAGAACAATCGGCCATGGTTAAAATCGTATGAACAGCCATATGGTGTATTCTAGCACTTGTATCACCAGATTTTGTCAACAATTCTGGCAATAATTTATCTACACTTCTTGAAACTTCTGCCGGAGATACTCTAAAATTGCCACAAATTTGATTAGATATTCAAAGCCGTTTCTAAATGACCAATAAAAGAGTAAGAGAAAACATGCCTTAAATTAAGAAGATATAATAATAATAAACTAGTAAATTTAATTCAAGCACCAAAGAGAATTGAAAGCCATCCACAAATCCAATCAGAAAATTTGAACCATATTATTTAAATTACCTTCCAGGTACAAACTGCACGAAATATAATCGAATTACTTCATTCGCTAAATTATAAACGGAAAAAACTTTGTCTCTTAGCGCACGATGTAATAGAAATATTGCTGCCCGTCCCGTTTTGTTGGCCGTGTGCATTCTGGTATTGTTGTAACTAAGTAATTCTTCTTTTAAACAATTCAAACCCTCTTCTTTGTCGAGATAATGTTTGGAATAAAATTTCTCCACGAGTTCACCTCCGAATACCAGTATCGGTAATGCAGCTTGTTTCTTTTCACGTTCTGTTAATTTGGATGTTGATCTGTATTCTAACTCCATTTGACACTCTCTTAAAAATTCATTTGTGTGAGAACTAGAATCAATAATTATTATGGTTGTAAGTTTTTGTATGATATGGAAGTCGTTGTGGTGTGCAGTGTAAATTATAAAACATCTTATTATGAAACTTTTAAATTAATTAGATTAGTAATTGGCGGAACTTGAAAAAATAACAATTATCTGTGATAACACAAATTTAGCTGATCAAAAAGAAAATTCTGCTGCCTTAATGGAAATTACAAGTTTAATGTTATTTTTATCTTATTTTTATTTATAAAATTTGATAATATGATGTTTTGTGTTTTAAATAGTTCAACATACTGTCTCAATGCTGGTAAAGGTTTATCTTCATATTGTTCATATGTAGATTTAACAATTGAGCCGGCAGATTTATTTCGCCTTCGAAAAGAAGACCGATGTTGTAAATTCGTTGGACTTCCTGTACTTGGCGATCCAGTTTTTGGACTTTGGTGTTTATGTAACGGTGATGGTGGTGCATGATAAATATGAGGTGCATTTGGTGAAGCTGATCGTTTTCCATCAGGTATTCTTAATGATGTGGGCGAAAGGGGTTGCTGCATATCATCTATTTCATCATTTCTCGGACAAATCTAAAAATAAAAAAATATAATCGTAAAGATAGGAAATGGATTTTTTTTTGTTACCCCTTTTACTTCCAATAACTGATCAATGTTTATTTGTAAATAAATATTATTACGAAATTCATCCATTTGTGTCTTTTTATGTCTTGCTCTCTCATAATCTTCTAATTCGATTGCGTGTCTTTTTTCCAATTCATATTTTCCTAATTTTTCTCCTGCCCCTCGCAAATTTTCCATTGCTTGTTTCAATTTCCTTGCATATTCAAATCTTTCATCTATAAAAAATAAAAACAATTTAATATTGAAAAATGTATATTATAAATGAATAATTCTTACTAATAACAGCTACATGCTTTTTCAGTTCCATTTCCCTAATTAATTTTGCAACATCAACATCAACATACATATCAAATGCTAGATCATCATAAGGCGAAATATATTCGGGGTCATTTAAAATAGCATCTAATTTATCAGTTTCCATATCACAATCGCTGCTAGACGATCTTCTAATTTCCTTTTCCGTTCCCAAAACATTAATAGCAATCAAACTAACCTAAAATATAATTATTTATTGATATAATTAATTAAATAGTAAAAATTTTTTTGAAAATTTAAATACAATTTTGTGTTGTGAATTATAAGATACAACAAATATTGCCTTGAAATGCTATTTATCCTCATTCAAACAAAAAAAGCTTTGATGTTTGATTTTATAAATGTTAAATGTTTAATCAATAACATTTTTGTTTTGCTGTATTATGTTTTAAGATATTATAATAATTCGATGATTGGATGAGTTACAATAACAATTTATTGAACATAATTGTGTCAAATCAATACTTCTCAATATGTAATAAGCAAATATGTTTTCAAGGTTGAAAATAATGTGTAACAGGTCTTCTAACTAACACCTTGACCATTATTTAGTTATTTTTTTCAAATAAAAATCAATAATCGTATGTAATTAAATCTAAAGCTCCTCGTGTTTTTGATGAATATTATTAAGAGATTAAAATTTATGTGAGAATAGCAATTGAATATTTTATAAGAAACCATGACCCATAAACATCAATAATATTACTGTTATTTCTTTCTTCTTCTCGTTCTTTTTAATTATGATTACTTTATTATTATAATTATTATTTATGATATTTCTTATTAGAAAAAGAAATAAAATAATTTAAGATTTTGAAAAAGTGACTGCAGATTTTTATGATTGTGTCTACTATTTGCTTTCTTTAACTGAAAATCAATTTAATTATAATTTTTCCCAGCTAAATAAATAATAAATGGTAACAATCAATTTCTATGAATTGTTTGTGTTCCAATATAGAAAAATATTTTAATTAAATTACCTGATTATGTACATTATAAGAATTGCTGTGGTTCTTGCCAAGTTTCAATTTTAAAAAGGAAGCAACAGTCGTTGGCACATTTGCCGATTTTAATTCTCTACTTTTAAATCCGGTACTTTGATTGTCTGACAACGTAATATAACCCAAGTATTCCCACTTTATATTTCCAACGTTTGCTATTATATTGGTGTCATCGTTGCTTGAAAATAATTCCACTCTAGAAGCTATAAAATTTATATTTCTAAAATGTTTTTTAATTTGTTAAATTATACTTACGAATTAAAAATTGGTGCATTAATAACTGAATTTTGTTTAAATAACATCGTTTTTCTAGTTGCAGAACGATTTCTTGAGGGTAATCACAATTTTTCACCGATTGCCAGCCTTTAACTGTAGGTCCATGTGTATTCAATTCACTAGCTTTATATTTAGGATCTTCGTCTAATTGAAATATAAATAATAAATGTTAATTCTCGATGTAGTATTGCATAATATTACCTGTTACATGAACTACGCTGAACTCAATTTTCTTTGGCATTTTTAACTAATACAATTTAATTAGAGTAAATACATTTCTTTACAAATTTTGTGATGTAATGAATTTTTTTTTATTATACATTACGCTCCTGCATGTATTTATCAGAATAACTTGCTCACATGTTTCATAATTTCATGGCAGACACAAAATGAAATGTGTTATTGATTTTTCTCCTACCCCATGTCAAAGGGGTGTGGGATCTTTCCTCTTGAGGACAGCCTGATATTTTTGGATCATTTAAATTGAATAAACTGTAAATAAAAAGTTTTTTACTTAAAAAAAAATCATTGAATAAGTCAACACAATTTTCTATATTAAAAAATAATACATCAATTTGAATCAGTCTAATGAATTAATTTATCATATGTTTCATTTGAAACAGCCGTCGTTAATGATTCTAATGACATGTAAATATGTTCACCGTCATTTCTTCTTCTTAGTTTAAATTTTCTTTTCTTTAAGTACCTACAAGATAATAAATAATAATTATAATAAAACAACTTAACCCACATTTTTTTAAATTTTAAATCTCAAAACGAAATTAATAAATCATATTTGGTCAGGTTAAAAGAAATTGTTTAGTACAATTTTTCTTGGATAATACCGTATTTTAGTCAATATTTGAAAATCATTCCTGTTTTTTTTTATTATTCTCTTTCATATTAGTTATATATGTATCTTAAAAAATCTTTACTTACAAATACAATATCCACATGATCAGTACTGATATTATAAACATTATAATAATTCCAAATATCCATCCATAATTAATATTTTCTTCAAAAATAAGTTCTTTTGTAAATATATCTTTAACATAATAAGTAACTGTGTGGTCTTTTTCTTGATGCTGATTTGTTATTACAAATGTGAAACAATATTTTTGTCCAGGTTCCAGCTTTTTATTATTTACAGTTTCATTTGTATCCACATTATTAGTTAAATGCCCATCTCCAATGGTAATCTGGTATATTTTATCATCTTTCACCTAAAAAGCACCCAAATATATACTCTCACAAAAGATTTTAAAGAATTAAAAAGTCAATAAGCACAGCGTAAATGTTAATTACATTGAAATAGTACTGTTCCAGCTTCAAATCACATTATTTGATACCTCAAAGATGTTTGAAATCCATGTATCTCCATAATTTTGGCATAATGTATAATCTTGAAAAGATTCCGGGAGGTTCGTTTTTGTATTATCATTTTGTACAATAACTGTTAAAAAGTACGAGTTTAACCTGGGATCTAATCTACTTATTTCAAAAGTAACATTATTTGTAGTTACATTCACTAATTTTGGGGCTTGATCTATATGTTTCCCTAAATCATCAGTCTTTGCGGTTATTGAAGTAACATTACCAACATATAAATGATTTCTCGCATTTATTGATACTTTGTACTCAGTGGAATATGATACATAATGTACCTAAAAATATTTAAAAATATATAAAAATAAGTATAATGAGAATTTTAACTTACCAAATGTGAATAAAATTTTTTATATTCATCTACAATATACATTTCTTTAATAACTTTAATGCCGTCGTACTCCACTTTCTCTGAAAGTTCAATATCAAAACTCTCAATATTAGATATTGGCGGTAATGGATGCGCCCATGTTACATTAAGGTGACAATAATTTGTTTCCAGGCTACAATTCACTACTTTATATTGAATATCTGTTATTTTAGCTGGACCTGCAATCATTTCATTTATAAAAAAGAAAAATTTTCCAAAAATTTTCTTACGATATAATTTTACAACGGCATGCAGTAATTTTTCAGGTCCATAAACGGTCGTTCCATTATTTTTTAAACTAATAATGATATCATACGCAACTTTATTTTTTAAACGATCAATCTGGGTGCAATAAAATTTATCCCACAATTTACATTTTTTAACAGGTGTTTCTTGAATCAAACACACAATTTTGTTTAAATAATTCTTTCTGCATATTTTTGATTTTATAGTAAAAGGTACACCTCCTATTTCATTAGGAAGGCTGTAAGCATAAATAAAATAATCTTCACCACTTAAATATAATTGTAAATTTTCTACTTCCGGAGCTCTTCCGGGGAGCGTTTTAAAAGTATACATCACCGATTTTGTAAGGTTTATTTTTTAAATAATCTTCCTTACGAGCAGTTATTATGGTTAGTGTATAATTTGTGAACGGTTTTAAATCAAAAATGTTTCTGTTATGGAGATAAAACGGAATCACTTTAGTTATATTTTCATTAGCAGTCTCAAGATATATCAAAATTGTTCGGTTTCCGTACGTAGAATTACATGGAATGAAATCCCAAAAAATATCAACAGAATTGCTTTGTGGTTTTATCACCACATTCTTGGGAATCTCATCGTCTGTGACGATATCTGAAACATAGATAAAAACCTTGTTCAATTCTAATCGGTCGCTTTGTTACATTATTCAAAAGTAGATCGATCAGATCAATCAGTTATGAGAAAAAATCTCAGAAACAAACAAGATGAGCTTAGAGCTTAGAGCTAAATACATAAAATAATTTGTTTTTGCAAACCCGTTTCTGAAGTTTGAAGAAATCTTGAAATAAATAGATTTGTAACAGGATCAAACATTGTCACATTGTAAATTGTATAAGACACAAGTTTATTTAATTCTATCATCATTGTACTAGAAGTTACATATCCATTCGATTTCAGTCTTGGTTCTCCTAAATCAGAAGTGTTACAATTCCTTACAAATGTAGCCTAAAAAAATAAAAAATTCTTAGCAAACTTCCCATTGAAACAAATTATTTATTACCTTATAAGCAAAACAGTATGGATTATCTGTAATTCCATCAGTTTTTAATTTAAATCTTATACTACTTGGAGAGTTCTGAAAATCATAGATATTTTCCGGTGTTTTATATAATTTTAATTTCATTTGAGACGGTCTCCATTTGGGTTGCACCAAAGAATGACATGTAACTGAAGGTTGGCTTAAATCACTTTGGTTTGATTTTAAAACAGACACTTTTATATCTGCAAACAATAAACATTAAATTTTGAATGAATACAAGTGCAAAATAAATGTACACACCTTTTTTAATACATGCTCTAATATCATCGATTGCCCAAAATCCAGTAACATTTCCATATTCATTAGAAAAATTTGTTTCCAAGTAAATTACAGGAATCACATTCTCTAAAGATTTTTGAAATAATTGAATAGGTTTCCATTTAATATTTCCGTAGACCTAATATAAAATTAAAGCTTGAATAAAATATACAATTTAGTTTACATGCCTCTTACATTCTGTCCTTCAATTAATTCTGTACTGAATATTCTTCCCGTATCGTTATCATGAACAGAAAACCTCATAATACATTCCTTGCATAGCGCGACATACATTGAAATGCAAACATCTTCGTAAATTTTTAATGGTACTGGTAGTTTTGTAACAGTAGGTAGATTTGTTTGTATGAATCGATCTAAAATAATATTTTTAATATTTTCCTATTAAAATTTTATCACTTTACTTGTATGGAATTTCCATCTGCCAACACCTTTCGTCCTAGTAAGGAAATATAACGGTTTTAATGGTTTTAAATCCACATCTTGTTTAATAATTGTGGTGTATTCTTCGTTCACATAAAATAATTCCAAATATCCAGTCGTTACATTATAATTTAAATGAAACGTTTTCCATGTTTTTGGTGATATTATATCAACATTCATCTTAAATAAAAAATTTTACATTCAATTTTTAATTAAATAAATATTTTGTTAAACTATATTGTTATAGAATATGTGAATTGAGTAAAAATGCACTACCTTTATCGCCTCCTTTAGTTTTGATTTATCGAACTGTTCCATATTTTCAAATTTTCCATATAATACTCGTTTATTATCACTGCCACCAATGTTGATGTAATAAGAAGGATATTCATATGGATTCCATCCCTCACTTAACAGAATTTCAACACCACTTGTTGCAATTACAGAAAAACTTATTGGAAAACTTGTTATATGCAAGTTAGCTTCATTTTCATGTTTAAATTCTGTTTCTAAATTTAGGGTAGGAAAATCTATAAAAAAAAAAAGTTGATATTATTACTTTTGACCACAAACAGATTTGTTTGATTATCAGAAGTTCTGTTTATCCAGGCATTACGAATCAATTTGATAGAGCAATAGTGGAACAACACACCTAATTTTATTCATACATAATTACATATAGGTAATATAAATTTACCTTCCCATCTCGTATCCAAAATGGCACTTATAGACTTTCCATTTGAAACGATCCAATTCGGTTTCCACAAATCGCTGATTATACTTTCAAAATTTTCATAGAAAATATTATTAAATTTTTGTGATGCAAATGAGAATTCTTAAAATGATTAGCAATAATGTATACTTATTAAGTTTGCATAATCGAACATCCTACCTGTTTTTGCTGAATAATTAAACGGATATACCCAGGCAATTCCAGAATAAATAGTATCCCCACTTGCAACACACAAAGATTTCTCATTGGAAGCGTAATATTTAATGCGAGGAATATCACCTTTTATTTCAAAAAATCCGATAAACAATAAAATAACAAAAATGAAGATTTTCACCCTCCTGCAACAACACAAATCACTATTTATGAAAAAATAATGTTTAAAGCTTACTTATCCTGAACCATGATTTTAAATGAATGCATGTTGTGTATGTTTTATTTTTGTCCTTGGTAATGGCTGCAGATTTAAATAGAGCTGACTCAGCTAAGACATGTATCTGGTGGGATGTTGGATTTAAAAAATAAAAACAAAACTCCAATAATTATTTATTAGCAAAATGAATGGATGTGAACAAAAAAGCTTAATTAAGTGTGAGTTTAAAATGCATGTTTAATTATTTCTTTTTTAATAAGTTAGATATTTTTATTCCTGCTGCTGTGCTACTTCTGATGGTTTAGCTGGTTCATTTTTGTCTCCTTTCTTTTTTGATCCGGAAACAATATCATCAATACGTAATAAAAGAATTGCAGTTTCAACAGCCGTTTTATATGTCTGTAATTTTACAGCAAGCGGCTCCCATACCCCATTTTTTTCATTTTGTTCAATTAATTCTCCAGATTCTCCATCTATCCCCCAAACACATGGTTTACTGTTATCTGCATGAGACGCATGTTTAGCTCTTAATGCAGTTAAGGTACGGATTGTGTTTGCACCACAATTTTGCGCTAAAGTTCTGGGTATAATTTCTAAAGCATGAGCCACAGCACGGTAAGGACCATGAGTAGCTTTCTGGACTAATTGTTGAGATAATGCCATTTCAATTGCACCACCACCGGGCACTAACCTTGGAGATAAGATTATATTACGAGCTACTTGTAAGGCATCTTGTAAATTACGTTCAATCTCATTAAGGATATCTTTGCTGGCACCTCGTAGAAGTATTGTACATGCCTAAAACATATTTTTTTTAGATGTCTTTACATTCACAATATCTTAATAACAAAACTAAAATGACAATGAAAAAATCGAAATACCTTAGGATCTTTACATTGTGCGATAAACGTAAAGTATTCATCACCAATTTTCTTAACTTCAAACAATCCACATTTAGTACCAACATCAGATTCTTGCAATTCTTCAGTGCGATTCACAACTGTGGCACCACAAGCTCTAGCTATACGATTATTATCTGATTTCCTAACTCTCCGTATTGCAGTAATTCCTGCTTTTAATAAGAAATGTTGAGCCAAATCACTCACACCTTTTTCAGTAAATACTAAGTCTGGTTTTAAAGCAATAATTTCATCACACTGGCGACGAACATGCTCTTCCTCAAGTTCAAGCATTCTAGTAAAATCGGTTTCTCCAGAAATTTCAACATTTGTTTGAGATTCGCCTTTCTTATATTCCAAAGCGCAATCCAAAAGTATAATTCGAGGGTTCTCAATTCGTCTTCTCATTTTTGGGTGGGTCACATCTTTATTTACCATTACACCATTTAAAATTTTAGATTCCTCAATTGATCCTCCAGGAATTTTCTCTACTTTCGCATATCTTTTAATATCAACCTCGGTGCGGCCATTCTCAGTTAATGCAACTGTGTTTACCGCTTCAAGTGCAATGTTAACAGCCATATCAGCCCACTTTCCTATAAACTTCGTTCCTATGCAACCTTTGATCACATTTGACAAAGCTGCTTTATCATCTTTATTTATAGGGACACTCAATGGTCCTTCTAAAAGCGTAATAATGTCTTCTAGAGCTTGTTTATATTGTCTTATGATAATTGTCGGATGCATTTGTTGTTCTAAAAATTGTTCGGCTGCGGCTAACATTTCTCCTGCCAACACAATAACAGAGGTTGTACCGTCACCTACCTAAACAAAAAAATAAAAATAAAACATTTAAATAATGTAACAAACAAATTTAAGTTTTAAATGAGTGGAAATGTAAAATTAAGATTGCATAATTGCAAGTAAAAAGGGATGAGACATGTTGATGGGTAGAAAAATGAAGATATTCCTATAGTGAGTCTAAAGATAAAAATTCAAACCTCTTCATCTTGGGTTCTTGCAATTTCAATCATACTCTTAGCTGCAGGATGTTGCACAGTAATCTCACGCAAAATTGCATTTCCATCATTTGTCATAACGATGCCACCCATAGGATCCATCAACATTTTTAACATAGCTTGAGGCCCCAAACATGTCCTTATGACATCAGCTATTTGCTGTAAAAGATTTAATTTGTATATAGGTGGAGCTTTATATATTAACATAACCTATATTAGACATTATCCTTATAAATAAAAAAATACATCATTCAATTTACAATTAGCACAT
Source organism: Coproporus ventriculus (assembly GCA_027574865.2). Taxonomy (NCBI): domain Eukaryota; kingdom Metazoa; phylum Arthropoda; class Insecta; order Coleoptera; family Staphylinidae; genus Coproporus; species Coproporus ventriculus. The sequence goes on along the minus strand of JAODAH020034402.1, from coordinate 11,655 downwards.
TTTACTTCTTTTCACCTTAAACCTATTGCTAATCATATTTCATTTAATAATTTTATAATGAAGCACGTGGGCTCACCTTTCCGGCATTTATATTTTCCAGCTGAACTTTTCTACCGGAACTGCGTTTGGTATTTTGACCTAAAATATAAAAAACACTTGTAAAATAGTTCTCCAATGTAAAAACTATTTGAACTTACTTAGTACGATAACTGGCGCACGTCCTGGAAACATTTTTACTTGATTTTAATGGGCTGACAAAAACGTGAAATGCTAAATGGATGTCATATAAAAAACTGAAGTGAATTGCGGATTTGCGATGCTCCTCGAAAATGTTGCCAACCGACACAGCGCTAATTTCCCATTTTTCCCACGGACATTTAAAATATTGTTTTCTCTAATTTTGTTACTTTGACATATTTTATAAATATCAACATTGATCAACATTCATTTATCATTTCATTACGGATTACGGAATAAATCAAAAGTGAATCGAGCAAAAATACGATTTAAAGTTCTTTTCAAAGAGCATTATTCCTAAATAATTCCAAGGTGTGCAAGATTAGATAATAATTAGATAATAACAACTCTTTGTAATTAATTTATGCAATTTTCCTTTGAAACCCCGAAAAGTGTGACAAATTTGGTTTGACAAACTCAAATTTGGATTTTAAAAACCTAGCATCTGCCTCGCACGTTATTTGTAACTAACTTTGGGTGGTAGAATATCGTGCATTTTGTTTTTGCGGTGAATTTTCCAGAATTGTCCAGGAAAACTGAGGTCGGTGTCAAATTGTTATGAATCGGTTATGAATATCTATCTATTGTTCGCAATGTGAAAATTACATATATTTCTTTATGAAAAATATTCGAAATATTGAATAAACATTTATTAAAAATCATAGTCAGAACAAAGTGAGTAACCTGCTGTGCCAAATTTGTTGTAGCTGTTTGTTTTCCTTAACATGGTCATATCTTATCTCTTTTTTTGATTCTAGATGAGCAGCAGTCACCAATATTTGCAGTCTACAAGCTCCGGTACAACCGTTACAACAAGATTAGGAGATATTGAACATTTAACTCAACTATCGGAAAATTTATCAAGCTTATTCATGAATCAGGAATATTCTGATGTTATACTGATTGTCGAAGGGCAGAGACTCTATGCACATAAAGTAAATCAAACAAGATTTTCATCAACATATTAATGAAACTCATAAATGTAAATTTTATTACAGGTTCTTTTAGCTTCTAGAAGTGAATATTTCAGGGCACTACTTTATGGCGGAATGAAAGAATCGAAGCAGGTAAGAATAGCACATGTTAGAGTTGATTGATTCAATCAAGCATGTTTTGTTTTTTTAGGCAGAAATCGAACTTCCTGATGCCCCAGTTAAAGCATTTAAAACGCTTCTTAAATACATTTATTCCGGTCGTATGTTCTTAATGACATTGCGTGAAGATGTAATTCTTGAAACTTTGGGACTAGCACATCAGTACGGATTTCAAGAATTAGAAACTGCAATTTCGGATATACTCAGACAGATGTTGGCCTTAAAAAATGTTTGTGCCATTTTAGACACGGCTCGTTTATACGGATTAGAACAATTAGTACAAGTTTGTCATACTTTTTTCGATCAACATGCCAGTGAGATTCTCTTACATGAATCATTTACACAATTATCGCAATCATCTTTAGTTGAACTGCTTCAAAGGGATAGTTTTTTTGCCCCTGAAGTTGAAATTTTCAAAGGAGTTTGTACTTGGTGTAAAATTAACGAAGACAAAAATGATTTAGTTATGAATTGTGTAAGATTGCCATTGATGACAGTTACAGAATTATTGTCTGTGGTTCGACCGGCTGGTTTGGTAAAACCTGATACTCTTTTGGATGCCATTGCCGAAAGGACTAGTGCTAAAATTAGCACTCTACCTCATAGAGGGCAGTTATGTAAGTCATTTTTTAGGTTTTAAACTATTAATATATTTTGATGTTAATTTCTCTTTGTATAGTGGTGGATGAAAATGTTGCAAGTCAAAGGATGGATTCAAAAGTTATTGCTGGTGAATTGATGGAAGCTCTCCTAGATGGAGATTATTATAATTATGATATGGAGAGGGGCTACACTAGACATGCAATAGGTGCCGGCTGTGATCAGTGTATTATTGTAAAATTAGGAAAGCCATCCATAATTAACCACATTCGTATGTTACTTTGGGACAGAGACTTAAGGTAATCCATCATCTTTTGACTTTGAACTTTCACATGAGAACATTGTGACGCTGTTAAGATTTAACAATTTAGTTTTCTATATAAAATTCTTTTTTTAATTATCAGATCGTACTCGTATTACATTGAAGTATCAATAGAATTGAAAGATTGGGTGAGAGTTATAGACTACAGTCATTACTCATGCAGATCGTGGCAGACTTTGTATTTTGATACAAGAGTAGTGCAATACATAAAAATTGTTGGGACTCACAATACAGTGAATAAGGTAAATTGACATTATTAATATTCCCACTGAAGATTGATATCAATTTTTGAAGGTGTTTCATTTAGTTGCCTTTGAAGCAATGTACAAAGAAAAAATACCACCAATGAAGAACGATATAATTTGGCCAACTGGTAATGTTGCTACATTAGAAAAAAGTGCTTGCGTAATCGAAGGAGTATGCAGATCTAGAAATGCACTTCTTAATGGAGATACAAAGCATTACAATCTTGATTCAGGATACACCTGTCACCAGTTGGGCTCGGGAGCTATTTTAATTCAGCTAGGTACCTATATGTCTATTATTATTTTTTTGCAGTTTTTCAAAAACCTCCTGTGATTTTTTCTGTTTCAGGACAACCATACATAATATCTAGTTTAAGGTTGTTGTTATGGGATTGTGATGACAGAAGTTATAGTTACTATATCGAATCTTCAGTTAATATTTGGGATTGGGAAGTTTTGGTAGATAGAACCAGAGAAAATTGTAAATCTTGGCAAATTGTACGTTTTCCTCCGAAACCGGTTGTGTTTATCAGAATTGTTGGAACCCATAATACTGCAAATGAGGTAAGATGAATAGATAAATTTAAAAAATTATCTTGAAATTTTCTGAAATAATTTGAGACGGCCAAGAGATTCAAGAAATTTATTCAAGAATTCGTTTACAAAAATTACGAGAAATTACAAAGAATCTAAGAAATAAGATCTTTTTCATTTTTTAAGATAAAGACGACCTTCCTTCTGTTTTTTGTTATAGGTATTTCATTGTGTACATTTTGAATGTCCATCTTGTGATGTGGTAGATATGAACAAAACCCAAAGTGAATCAAAGTCGAAAGAATCCCAAACTTCATTGCCATCATCATCAAGGGAATCCAGTTCAACAGCACTTCGTGGGTCCATCGCAACTCCTCCTGAGTCGGGACAACCTACAGAAACGGCAACAGAAGCAGAAGAACTTCCATTCCCAGCAAATGATGCAAGTGATTAACAGAGTGTGAGTAAAAGAGGAAAAAGGTTGAATTCTCAAATTCACACCACAAAGTATTTATATTTTATTAGGAAAATTTGAAAAAAAAAATTAAGAATTCTAGCCACTTGCCCTTTTTTGTATATTATTTATTTAGGGAAACATATTTTATTTTGTCGACATGTAAATATTCAGGCTATAAATTGTAATTAGATGTAAATGAATTAAAAAGAAAAAAAAGTGTATTTGCTGTTAGTAGTACAGTATTGTGAATTTATTCTTCCTGTAATTTTTTTCATGGCATTGCTTACTATACATTTTGAGAAGAGAATAATCGCTTGAAAAAAATACAAAAATCCTTGTGGTAATACGTAGAAATTAGTTAAAAACCAAAGAATTTATTGGAAATTTGTTTCAAATACTTTATATTTTAATTTTTTTCTTAATTCTAAAATTTACATTTTTAATTTATTAGATTTGATGTTAAAATATTTTCATTTGTAGCTTTGAATGTGTACTCCAGGTCCTACCATTAGCAATTAGTACAGAAATCAATACTCTATATTTTATATACATATAATTTATTTGAAAGCTTGTTATTTTATTAATAAAACGTTTTTAAAAAAAGCAATTGAGCAAGGTGCGATGATTTTATTTATTTTCCTCTTGTTAAAAACTGCATTCTAATAAGCGTGTGTGTGATTCATGGAAATCGCGATGACGCAACTTAATGAGTATTCGTGCGGTTTTTATGCGAACAAATTACTTCATTCTTGTTTATGAATAAGACTGAAAGAGAATGCGCGCGGGCGTAACAACGACCATGTTTATATTTATAAAGCATTCTTCCAGGAATTGTATCATACAAAATGATCATTTTGACCTCCGAAAAATTGATGATCGTTTCATTCATCTTACGATGAAAAAATGAAATTATACAAGCAAAACATATTTATTCGTTTGATTCTAACAAAATGCAAATAGTCTAACGCCAAGTTATAATTTTAGTAACATGCGTATGCGTCGATAGTTGTAAATAATAATTATCAATGTTGTTCGTGTAGATTGCAACAGGAAGTGATTTCCGCTGATTTATATCAAAATTGATGACGTAAATTATTTCAAGTGCATACAATTTAATATTGCAACATGTAGAATACGATGTCGGCGCGACTTATCCTATTGAAAACTGTTTATTTCTGTTGTCATAAACATTACACTTTTTTTTAATTAAAATAAATCATCGTTAATTATAACAACATAATGGTTCTAAATGGATTGCAAGAACAGGTGTTTGTTTATTTAAATATTAAAATGATTTTCTTAATTTTTATGAAATTACAAGTATTTTTAGTCATTTCTTAAAAAAAAAGTTTCCGTATTTAGAAAAAATGCGCAATTGATTATGAAATTTATTTCTTAAAATATTGAAAATTCAGAAATAAAATTAAAAGGATTTACGATGTTACTTTAAAAACAATGTAAATTAAAATGAATTACAGTTTTTACTTTATTAATCGATTTCTTGGAATTCCGATACAGTTCGTACAAAAACGACGGATTTAATAAATGATTGTTGCTAACCGAGTATTACACAAATGCATTTCAATTTACAACTGAAAAAAGATAATTAACTCGAATCTATCGTCAGCGGAAGAAAAAAATGCAAACTTTATTTTTATTTGTTGAATTCCAATCAAGTAATATGGTTATAAAAAAATAACTAATTTTACTCCAATTCAAGTGCACCTAAAAAAAAGAAACTTTGGTAAATTGCCAAAAATCAACTTTTGACGCATTCGCTTAGTTTTGTAAATATCTAAAAACTGTAAAAATGGCCAAAAATTAAATTTTGTTAAATTTTTGGTTTACTTTCTCTTTGATGCCACCAATCAGAAAGATTTTGAAAAGTTTATCATTCTTAACAGACCTGTTAAAAAGTGTTAACAGTTCTATTAGGATGTCTGTTATTTAACCTGAGGTAAATTAAATTCAGACACCTATGTAATTTTCTTCTGTCAGAGTTTATCTTAAATCAAAAATATTACATCACCCACTTATTAAAAAAATATCTTGGCACTTTTTCACTTCATATATTTACTACTCTAAACAAAGGGTACATCAAGCATTGCTTTCTGGCAACTTACCAAAATTTTTATGTGCACTTGAATCACAGTAAAAATAATTACCACTGGTATGACATTAATTAATGACGTTCAACTTTTTTTTCGTAATGTAATGATGTGTAATATTATTTTTTCGTCGACCACTATTGAATGCAATACAGTGGTCCTGAACTGACCCCTGAAGACCTTTAGTATGCCCCACGAAGGCATCTTGAAAATATAAAAGGAGAGAAAAAGGTTTTCTTAATGGGGAAAGTACAAAAATTCGGTCCGTGCGTAATTTGAATTTGTGACAGACTACTGTTTCAAGCTATATAAATAGCTCATTACGCACGTGTGCTATCACTTTACAAGTCCATAGAAATCAATAAATTATTATAATTTTTTTTCCACATTTTGGATTATCGAGAATTTTCAAAGTTTAAAAGAATTAAATAGATTTTATGTACCAAATATTGCTTAAATGTTCGGGATAAATATGAATTGGTTGTGTATAATTTGCGAGGAAAGACCGCTGGGGTAACAGTATCTCCGGTTGACATTTGAAATTTGTACTCGTGCGCTCTTTTGTATGCGGATTGTGGCAAGTTCACGCAGCGAGCAAAGTATGTGTGATCGCCTGCGGGGCTATTTAACTATTTCGCAGAAAAGTGACCGATCGTTGAACAGCTGCCGTCTCTGTTGCTGGCAGGTGCGTGAGCGAAACCCGCTCTTTCTCAACAATCAGCGTGGGTTTCACGGTTTCACGTTGCTGTGCTGCACCACACCTATTGAGCATATAGGAATCTCCTTTGCTTGTAACACCGGCGATCGCACACACTTGTCCTTGTTTTACATAACAGGTTATATCGCTTTCTCTGTCTCGGAATCTCCCTTTCGTCCTTGTTTTCAGACGGAAACCTCTGCAATACCTCTCCAATAGACATAGTTGCCATATTTATCATTTCTTTTATTATTTTCGTTGGATTCCCGGTTATTTATTTAAATATCTTTTTTTACTGAATAAAATCTTTCATTTATTGCCTGGTCATTTTGGTATGATAATTTTTTCGCTAATATTCCATATTTTTCTCACTTTCTATGTTGAAAAAAGAAACTTTCAATAATTTTATTGTACATGATTACGATTAAAGAAAATGATTACATAGGAAATAAAATGCGTAGCATATTAATTTAATAAATTGATGTAACTATGATAAAATATTATGGAAAATAAATAAGTCCTAAATTAACCGAAGTAATTTTTATTAATAAATTTGTTTACTTCTAAACGCAGGAATGTTCATTGAACCTAACATGTATTCATAACAATAACAATGGGTTTATGCAGCTTCCATTGAAGTTTCAATCTATCTAATTATTCAACATTAGGATATCACTGTTTTTTTTTATATATAATTATTGTATATGAGTCAAACATTTGATTGTAGATTAGAGTCCCACACTATTAGTCTATTTCCGTTCAACACATTCATTCATAAATTAACTGCAGTGCTTTAATTAAAAATAATAAAACATAAATCAAAACAACGCAATTTGTAAGTGCTTGTCTAGCGAAATTACGTCTAGGGAGTGGTGAGAGAATTTCATAAGTATTTTGCATTTCTCAATTTTCAACAATTTTTTTTCTTTTCAGAAAATTACCACAAAATTTTTATATCTTATTTTTAAATAGCTAAACAATAAAATCTAAATTTTTACTATCAAACACCCGTGAATAATTTGTTATTTTTAATTAAAACTACTGCATAACCACATTCAAATGTACCACAGTTAAGTAAATTGCAATTTTAATTGTGATTCTTATTAAAAATTTTATATCGTATTTAATTAATACATATTTGATAGTGTCATTATACCGGTACGTATAGTAACTTTTCGTATGCCTCTTATTACCTAAACAGACTAGAGTGAATTACAGAATAAATGAAGAGAACGAGTAGAACATTAACGTAATCATCTCTGATGATTCCCATGTGTGCATATTATCTATATTTAGCAAACTGCACATATAGAATACAAGACCGATATTAATCGAAGCAGAAATCGTTGCTAAAATTGCAGTGTATTACGCATAGTTAGTTATTTTTTGTACTCGAAATTGTTCGCAAAGAGCTTTTCGATATTATTGGACTTTGAACTCGCAAGCGTTTAATAAATACATAATAAAAAGAGCAATGTTTAGAAAGAGAAAGTATATAGAGGGTTTACAGGAGAGAGGAAGATGAATGTATTGGAACAGGTTTGAAAGTTTTTTTTTTTTTTCATTATTATTCGGGCGGAAAGGAGAGCTGCGTTGGAGTGAGACACAGTTAGGGAGATTCCAACTGAATCTGACCGGTCGGCGCGAGGAAAAAGAGGGGCAATTCACGAGCTGGAATGAGAGGGTATGCATGCGTAATTGTAAAGTGATTGGTGGGAAGGAGATGTCCGATGGGAGATTCCGACAAGTTAGAGCGAGAACTGCTTTGAAGTGCTCGGGTGGCCTTTACAAGTACGTCACTAGAGCGAGGAAGTGATCGGAATTGAACGCGTGTTAGAGTGAGAGGGCGGAGGACGTGAATACTGGAAGACGATGAGTGGGACGGTGGCCCGAGCAACTGAAACAGAAACAGTAAACATGGCGCCGTGCTAGCCAGCATATCATATTTTAGTGTAATGTACACGCAGTATCTTTAGATTTATCATTAATTAAAAAGAATTATTAAACAGACAAGTGAATATTTTGGACGCATTTACGTTTACGTGTCGGAAGAAGTATTTAGAATCAAGTGCCAAATCACTATTTACATTTGGGTAGATGTTTTAGGTCTTAACCTGTCCGATGAGTGTGTGAGCTGTTGTTTTATCAGTGATTACCCACGGTGATTTAATCGCGCGCGCGCGCGCACGCCATCATCAATAATGCGGTCATGTGAAGTATTTTAAATTTTGCAATGTGCCAACTAATCTCCAGGATAATGTAAACAGTTGGATCTTTCCTTTTTGGGGGGACATTTCGCGATTTCCTGGAATTTAGGTGAGTGGTCGTCCGATTATCGAAATTCAATCAATTTTCTTGCAAATCATTCATTCGGGGCAATGCTATGTAAATGAAAATAGGCATTCTGTCGCCAGCAAATATTTTGCACGGTATTGTACTTTGGCGCCGTGTTGACTATCACTTTGGCGTCATACGCTGTCTGTGCTGTCTCGCAGCTTCCCTCCGAACTCTCCGGACCCCCGCTTCAATCCACAATCTCCGCTGGCAGATTCTTGTGTCCACCTCGGGCAACTCCAGCAACCTTCCATTGCCTTCACAAACACGTCTTTTCGCCAACGTCCTTATCTTTATCATTATTTTTGTTATTTAAATCCCCGACTTATCAACTCAATAATAAACAATACTTACGTCCGCTCTATTTTCATGGGGATATTCCTGTTTTATTATTTGCTTTATTCTTTTTTACTTCATCCGTGTTTTAGTGTAGGTTCGGAATGTAAATCTGGGAATTTTCGTTCTGTCAAATATCTATTTTAGATATTTTGGACTCCCTATTGGTTTATTTTTGTACGGAACTCTTGGGTGCATTTTCGAATAATTTTGCGAAATTGGGTCGTCCAATACATTTTCGCCAAGGAATTTCCTTGAGATTTAACGAAATTCTTTGCGAAAAAAAAAACAAAGCAAACATTTAGATTTGCATAAAAGACAACTGTTTCAAACAATATATTTTAGGATACTGATCGGATCATTTAAAAAACTATGTAACAGAATAGTGTAAAAAATTAATACCAAGTATAATTTATAACAAATTTTATAAAAATTTTCAATGTGTTAAAAAAAGAATAGAAAAACAAAATCGGGATTCAAAAATGAGATAAAAAAAAATCCTCATTTTTCGTTATTCGATTAGTCAGACAGTTTAATTAAAGGCGACGTAAAAAAAAGGGTCGAAATAGTGTTTGTAAATATTGAAGGGGGCATGTGGAGGTCAGAGAGTTCACAAACAACCTGTTTCTTTGCGGATTCCCTTCCTATTTTTATATCTCCCCTAATATTACAAGAAAAATACTTCTCGAACAAAAAGAAGGATCAAAATAGCTTAATATAAAAATTATGTTACAATTAACTTAAATCCTGTTTGAGATTGCGTCGCTTAAAATAATTTTGCAACAAAATAAAATTGAAATGAGTTTATTTTATAACGATAATAACATATATTTATCTGGTCCTTCGATTCTATAAAAAATTCAAAATTAAATAAACGCACTTAAAATTTTAATGATGATACTTGCAAAAATGTTAATTATTGTTACTTTGCACTTTGCCTTTGGATTCATTTATTATTCATAATTAAGTGCGCGGCAAATGCATGGAATAAAACGGGAAAAATGATTTTTTGGTAACAACTATATCGAGCTACCAAATCATTTTCCTTTTCCTTCAGTATTTTTTAAGTAGTAACATCATACATACGATTAGTGTTTAAATTTTTTTGTGATTGGGATGAATATATCTTAAAAGTTTTAAAAAATATTTTTGGCTCACAACTATCAAATTTTTTAACGTCCCTTACTTTAAGACTGAAGGCGTAAACGATATTTCGACACGTTCACCCTACCCATACCGGTAGTTATTATTATTATTATTATTATTTTTAACATGTAAATTATTCAATATCGCATCATATTTTTTTTAATGGATAGTTAATTACGTAGATCATTGTAAATTAAAACGTACGTTTATAGAATCTAAATGACCAATTAACTTTTTTGTATTTATTTAAATGTGCGTTATGAATCATTAAAGGTGATATAATTTATTTACAAATCTTGTGACGATTAAATATACCGGGAAAATTGTAATCGTATATTCACCTGTCAACCACACAAACAATGTTTTTTTTTTTGGAAATTCCTATGTCCAACTCTGTAGGTCTAACTAAACATTATGTAAATAAAAAGAGATCCATTTTCATCAAATAAATCGAAATTTATTCAATATTTGGGGAAACTAACAAATTACATAATTCGAAACTTCCTTTTCTGTTTCCTATCTCTTTTTTTTTATTTAGAATAATTTTCAGTGCATTATTAAATAATATTATACTCGTACAAAAAATCAAAATAGAACTTTAATCAATTTTTTAAACTAACGATATAATTTTCGAGTTGTTTCTATAAAGAATATCATTGCTGTTATTTAGTTTCTTTATTATTATCGTGACAAATTTGTCGTTTTGTAATGATCTTAATCTTTAGTTTGAAATTATATGGGTTCAGAATAAATGATGATTATAGGAATTCCTTGAAGGTTTTTATATTTTTATCATTACATTTTTAATTGCTTATATACAATAATGAGATATGTGATTATTGCAAAAAGGCGAAGTGTAAAAGGGCAGTTTTTTCTTATCTCAAGTATCGATTAAGATATTAGTTTCATGAGATAGAACATGAATTTTTTCCTACTGATTTTTATATATATATCCTTTTATTTTATTAAACTAATAATGATAAAAATATAACTTCAGCCCAAACGGGTTCAATAGCAGCTCCATTATGACACCCAGTTAGATTGATATTGTGTCATATAAAACGGACATTTAATTGATGGAATGTAGTTCTATGAACGAAAAATGAAAATTCAAAAAAAATGTTGCAAATTTTAAAATGTTACTCGCTTTATCTTTTTATATTTTCCAAAGGAAAGTAATTACTTTTGACAAATGAATGCTCTACCGTTTACATATTTATTGTAGGCACTGTTTTGAGATAAGTACATATGTCGGAAATTGGCTCTTCAAATAATTTATCAAAATAAAAACTCACGCTGATCAGATACTAAATCCGTTAGAACGTAAAATTTTTTTAGCTCAATTGAATTTATACACGTCCAAATATTGTCTACATTGTCATATTGTCTTATAAAATAGGGAAACTTAACGAAATAATTATTTTCTTAATTCTAATTTTGTACTTATCACTAAAAAAATTAAAGTAGCAGTAAAATGATGAAATTCTTAAAAATACAATGATTAATGAACGGTGTATTATGGGTATGAAGAAATACTAAAAGTAT
>JAODAH020034400.1:0-14098 GCA_027574865.2 Coproporus ventriculus | reverse complement strand
TTGTGAAACCGTTTTTAACAATTACGAATTCTTAGAAGAATATCAAAAATATCCATGTTTATGGTTAAAAGTTAGCACGGACTTTAAAAACCGAAATAATTCATTCGTAGCAAATTAAAAAAACTTTTTGGGTCTTCATGCCGAAGTTCCCTTATTAGATTGTTGGAGGCTCCTTGATGGTCTCTTCTGCGAATCCATTCACGAATCCACATTTCCTTTTTTTTCCGTTTCTCCATTAGAGATGTTTTAATTTTCTTCAAAATTTCACCAACAACGACAAGGGCAGCAGCTGGCAACATAGGTGAACTAGGCTGTCACCAGTGTGAACGGTTGGTTGGAGTACTGCCATGGCAGTTTATTGCCATGGCAGTACTGTCGTGACCGAAACTGTCGTCGTGTGAACTAGGCTTTACATTGAAAAGTGACCCCATTTAAAGATTGTTTTACGTGAATTACTGTAGCTCAATGTTGGTATTGCTGGGTTTTAAACAACAAAGGCATAAATTTTGGGGTAATGACCTTTTTATAGATTCTCTTAGCTAACCTAAGATTCTAAGGTCTTCATTGAAGACCTAACAGCAACGTCAATGCAGAGTCATTGCAATTTATTCTTCTACTCCTTTCTCCACTTTTCGAGTCGCACCATTTTTTCGGTGAGCATCCCACTTCTGCTCTATAAAATCTGGCTACTATATTCAAAACCCAAAAAATGTAAGTGCTAAAACTTGGTTTTCTTCCGAATATTAAAATCTTGACTTTTTGATTGTTTGGCCGTAATCCTCAAAAAAAAAAAACTGTTAGAGACTTTGAATTTTCTTTAAATTAAGGTGGGGAATGTTAAATGGTTAATGCTTTGAAAATCGGGTGTTACAGGAAAGAGTAAAATATTTCAAGTATTTACTATATTAAAATTAATAAAAAAAATAAATAAATATGTATAATTACGCCACTGTTCAATTAATCTTTAAGTAAAGAACTTTAAGAACGAGCTCAATACTTTCCCTTTCTCCAAGTTATGCATCGGCGCCTTAAAGAATTGCGCACTATTTCTAAAACTCTGGTTTAATGTCTGATAATTTTGCATTTCTGATCTATTAGGTATCGCGGATGCTCAACGTTGGTAAGAGCTACGGCATAAACTAACCGATTCAGGCAACCTCAAACAAAACAATAGAGGGGTGTTACATCAGGAGATCTAACGGTCCAGGAAAAGGCTTCTCTCTTCCTACCTAGCTTCTAAAATGCTCATCCAGATATTTAAGGAAAAACTATCTTGTCCATTCAATGTGACGATAGTTGAAAATACCACTTCTAGTAAAACTACTTTCATCTTAAACAGAATATTCCCCGCAATATCAGGATTCAATTGTTGCTGAAACCAAGCGCAGAACTCCACCAGTGCTGCAGGACAGGTTGTTGCGCAGCCTGCATGCTTCGAAAATAATGTAGGCGATGAAGCCCAACATATGGTGTTTTCCCAGCAAAATGTGGACTTATGCCTACTCTGGCCGGCATTGTTTTGCAACTTGTTCGAATCTGTTCGATATTCTGCAAAACTTTCTCTTTATTTTTATATGTGGAAACGGTTCAGGGTTTTGTGCATTTACCAAACACGGGTAGTTTTGCAATCTTTGACATAGTTTTAAAATAAAAGCATCGGTGATTGGCGAAAGCTTCGGTATGAAGGCGCCACGTTTCTAAATATTCCCGTTTGCACGAACATACATAAAATGTATGGAAGATTCAAAAATGCATCCAAATGTGGGTAAATGGATATGGAAATGCACTGATCATAATACTTAACCCTAAGAAAGGTAAAGGAAAAGGCGCAAAGCAGGCATATGATATTTGAAAAGGTTTAAATTTTAATTTAAATATAAAAAATAAATTTTTATTTACAAATGCATTTACAATATTAACTCTTATGGGATTATAAATGCGAAGCTAAATTTACAAATTTGTAATTGGAAATTTGATTTTCCATATATGTTCGCTGCTCTTTCGATTCATTTGTATTTTTAATAATAAATAAACAGACATGAATACACTTCTTAAATCGGCTGTGTAAAATAAACTTAATTAGTTAACTTAAGTGAATTTTCATTATTACTTATTTTCGAAAAACCTGCCATTTTCTATTTCTTTCAAATCTGTTTAAAAGTATCACAATTTAGTTCCTTTTCAAATAAATTTATTTAATTGAATTTATAATCTCTTGCAGGTACTAGTACGTACCTCTGCGTATTTTCGGGGTAGTATTAAGAGATTTAAAACAACGACACCCTTCTGTTAGGGATTTTAGTAGCATTTCCATTTCGCTCAAATGTATGTCGGATAATTCAGCATTTATGTAAACTTGCATTTCTAATTAAATTGATTATTTACAAAGAATAATTATTAACGACAAATGACAATTGTTTCATCTCAAAAGACTCATATTTATTAAGATTTTTGACTTATTTTCCATTTAAGGACCACACGCACACGCACACACATATTCACACGCACGCACTTGGTGCATTCACAGGGTGCATTTGCCATAATAATTATCATATAAGCACATATGTATTTTGTTTTTGTTATTAATGATTGATTAAAATTTATATTATGTAACTGTATATGCACAAGTGCGTTAGTAAACATATATGCATATAATGAATATTGAATTATAGAATTAATTTTATTTCAAATTTTCCTATTGAATGCGTTTTTTAATCTCACACCTAGAATTTATTTGTTTGCATTATGATAACAATTAGTTGTGTAATATATTTGAAAGGATATTATTCAGCCAACCCAATTAATATAAGTTGATTAATGATGAGAGAGATGAGGTTTTCTCATTTCGAAATCAGTTTGGTAGATACACAATTGCGCACATATTTCTGTATGTATATATTATTTACATTTATAACTATGAATATATTCTCCTACTGTATCAAATTGTCCATGTTTTATTATCTGAAAAAGGAGCAATGAATTTTAAAAATGTTATAAATCAAAATTAGTGAATTAAGTGGAATGTTACATTTATAATTAATTATCCATATTATTTACACTATTATAAATTTTAATTTCATCTAATAAATAATCAAATATAAAATTATGCAATTGAAATTAAATTTTGCGGATCAATAAATTGAAATTAATTTTAATATATTATAGTTAGCTTTTAATTTGGCAAGTTTAAAATAATTAACAATAACCGCTTCATAAAGAATTCCCTGCAGAGAGTAGACGTATTGTAATGCAATTGCAAGACAATCGATCGAATTTTTATTTATATTTTCTAGTGATCAAAATAAGATTAGTTCTTTAATTAATTCAATTATACAAGAAACTCTTAATTCAGCAGAATTTATTAATAAAATTATGGATATTGTGAAAGAAAAAGTGGATGCAGTAATCAAAGACTGGAGCGTGAAATTGTCAACCTTAGAAAATAGAAAATAAAAAACTAGTTGAAAGAATTAACTACTTGGAACGATACGAGAGGAAATTTTAACTCTCACTATTTGGTGTAGGTGAAAATCGAAATGATGACTTATTGGAAAAGATATAGTAAATGCTAAAATCTTACATGCATGTAGAGATTGATAAGTGTGTGTGTATGCATGGCGGCATCGGAGGTTGGATACCTGGAAATAATAGATGAAATTATGGATAAAAATGTTCATTTAGACATATTAAAGCACAATTTCCAGCAAAGTGCTGAAAAGCTTGGACTGAAAGAAAATTATTATTTCCAGTAAGACCACGAACCGAAACACACCAGCTATATTGATCATCAGTGGTTGTTGTACAATATCTTTCAAATAAACCTCCGCAAAGCCTGGACATCAACTCTATTGAACATTTGTGAGAGTTACTGATGAAAAGAAGCAGGCGGCATAACATTCAGAGTAAAAACCTAAAATGTAAGAGATACTTTACTTCAAGAATGGTCAGCAGTTGAATCTGAAATTACACGAAACTTGGTAGATCCCGTGCTCAGAAGGTTTCAAGCAATTTTAGATGTAAAGGGCTATTCAACAAAACATTATAAGTTTAACTTACAGTGTTAGACTTTTTATGGAAAGTGTGTGACTGTGTGTGCTTAGACTTTTGCTAGGCTAAAATTTGAAGTTCTGTTAAACCTTACAAATATTTTAACTTTATTTTTGAATAGTAATAAATTTTTTATTAGTCTTAAATATTACCCTTTGCTAAATCTTGGACAAGTGTAATAGTTTTATTTTAAAATTTGAAATTTTTTTGGTCTTATGTAAATTGTAATCGACGAACACATAGATTACCTATTAACATGTATCTTGGTGACAAGTATAGTGGTTGTTCTCAAAGCACGACCAATTTGTTTGGCACTTGCATTGCTTCCATTAATTCTAAGCCGCCGTCTGAAAACATTTCAAATACTAATTCAAATATGAATTTTCAATATAAATAATATAAAAGTTGATTCTAATCTCATATTAAATATCACAAAATAATCGGTATTTGAAGCTATCATCAATCTGAAAAACTCTACTAGTATTGGTCCTGATAGTATACAGAATATTCTGCGTAAAAATTGTGCTTGTACTCTAACTAGTCTTTGGCCTGTATTCTTAATACATCTTTGGCTCATGAACAATTTCCGAGAGCGTAGAAGCATAGTTTCATAACCCATTTTTACAAATCAGATGATCGCCTTAAAATTAATAGTTACATAGGTACTAACTTATTGTCGACTATTCCCAAGCTCTTGGATAAATTATTAACCAATCAGTTTAACTGGTTGTCTAAGAATATTATTGTTGATGAATAACATGGATTATATGCTGGAAGATCGACTACCTCGAATCTCCTTACTTTTCAATCAAAGTTGTTAGAGGCTTTGGATGATCATATTCCGATTGATGCAATTTACAATGATTTTTACGAGGCTCTTGAAAGCGCAAAACATGCAATATCGATCAACAAATTAAACTGATTGGGTTTTCACAATTGGATTGTAAACTAGATATTTAGTTGCCTGAATTCTCGAATTTAGTAAACGCGTGTTAATGGTTGCCTATCCAATGAAATATCGGTTATGTCAGGAATGCCACAAAGATCCCACTCAGAATGTTTACTGCTCAATATCTTCGTTAATGATGTTGGCGATTATATTCGTCATAGCAAATCTTTACTATACTAAATATAGAAAGTGCAAAATACATTGACCTGCTGAAGAACGATATAAAAGGGATCGAGGCCTGGTATGTTCAGAATCAATTGTACTTTAATGTGGATAAGTGTGCCAGTATTATTCTACAGGGGTAGGATGGAAAAAAAAAGTAATGGTTTTGGGACCAAACGAGGTTATTCCCTTGTACTTCGACGCCCCGAACACGAATCCGGCCAAATTGCTGCATCACGTCAGGATATTTTTAAATTGATGATTTTGTCAAACATGAATCATGACGTCAGAACACCACATTTCTATGTTTTTTGAATCGCTGAATGCTAATTGAGGCTTTAGGAAACTCTTTCTCATCGAGCTTTCCACTAAATCGATGAAAAAGTTCTAAAAAATCGTATTTTAAGTTTTCAATCAAAAATTTTTTTAAATATCACGACATCCAAGTTTTGATTTTATACTCCTGTATTTCAAGTATTTTCACATACTGAAAATGTCGAAAATATTGCAAAACCTGGATTATCGGTATGTAGTAAAGTCACAACCAGGTTACTATCTATTTTAACCTGCCGAACTCGAATCTGAGTTTAAAAAAGCGTTATCACATCGGGATTTTTTCACGACGCCAAAATCACGCAAAAAGAGAAGTTTCTGTATTTTTTGATCATAACAAAAATTGCCAAACAATCAAATTCATACCATACCAATCCATAGCTGCTATTAGCGTTACCCGGGATCAAGTACGAGGACGTTGCCACTTTTGCTCCCATTGGGGCCTTTGTTTAAACTGACTCCCCTTGCCTCTCACAAATTATGATCTTAAGACATTTTTTGTTTTCCTTGGGGTTTGTTTCAAGTGAATGCCCTTGCCTCTCACTTTCAACTTGTATTGTTCCTCTTTCGTGGTCTATATCGTTTGTGGAGCAATCTTTATAGGGTCTTCAGCTTATGTTTTTAACATTTTTTGCTGAAAAACTTCAAAAAATTGTTCTTTTTTTAACTTTTTCGTCGATTTAGTGGAAAGCTCGAAAGATAGAGCTTTCTAAATTTACAAAAATAAGAAAAAGAAGGAGAAAAGGTTGCAAATGGATATTAAATTAATTGAATGTTAGTGTAGAATTGATAAAAATGGATCCATTCTTTTTAAAAATATACATACCGCATTTAGTCACCGTAAATTATTTAAAAGTTGTAATATTTCAAATTGTTAAATACTGTTGATCATTAAATGTAAATGTGTACGCTGTTTCAAGTTTGAGTTTTATTTCTGAAAATGGTCATCCAGCGGACTTTTCGTTTGTAACGTTTCATTGGTTTTATTAATTTAAGGAATTAATTACCGGAAATTAACCATGAAAACGTTTCACTTGACTACTTTCTTTATTGCTAATCATGATAATAGCTGCGGGTGTAAATAGCATTAATAAGTGTTCACATAATAGCAAAATATCATTCCTCAAGCAATAAACCGACACGTGTATGCACATTTAACATTAATTGAACGTCCGCAGACCTAACCCTAGGGGTCTAGGAGCGTGCACACAATTCAACCCCAACTTTAACATGTTCATAAGACATTTATTACAACATATACCTATAATACAAACACATCTACGCCATTATTAATGGAAATCTAAATATTAAAGTCGGAAATTGCAAGTGGACCCCTGAAATGTTTGATAACGACTGGACACGGGAACCTCACAGCAAGACATCCCAGCAGATGTTCGGGTTTTCCTATTTTTCCAATCGATATCAATTCAATAAGGGGAATGTGAGCGCAGCGGGCCCCATGCATTTCCTTTAAAGTGTTGAATAAAAGGGAATAAAACAGTCATAATCATAATTCCTTTTCATCGTTAATACTTATTTGGGTTGACATTTGCATACACACACACGATAGATTATATAGCACTGTTTAAATGTTCATTTCCTTCATTGGCTGGATAAAGGGGCCGTAATCAAATTGAATTCTTCCCCCTTCCTCTAAACCCCAGTACTTTAATCTGATTGAAACATCTACAACAGTTAATTAGCGGATTAATGTTAAGTAACCGGCCATAAATTACATCATTTTGATTATTCTTTATTGAATTTACTAATTGCTTTTTCTTTAGACGGAAAACTTTTGATCCTTGATTATTGAATTAAACCATGCTAACAATTTCTTCTACCAATACTTTTTTATTTAATAGAATATATTTACCAAGCTACTTTAAATGCACATCAAACTGTAATGTGACATGGTATACACACAGTATTGCCGATTCTGTCGCATTTTACAACAAATGACATATTTACCAACATTTGAATACCCAGGTTATTTAAATACGAATACAACAATATAATGCCACATGAACAATTGTGTTAGAATTGCACATTGTGACATGATTTAGCTACGTTTATGGGCGCATAGCACCCAAAATACTAGCATTAGTAAACGAAGTGGAATATTCAGTTTTTTGTTTTATTATAATTGCACATTGAGTTTTATAATTAAATTTTTCTCAAGCAATAAATTAATAGTAATTACTTTCAATTAGAAATAAATAAAACAATTACATTGTTTCTCCACTCTTTTATTTCTGACCGTGACCGGTTTCGGCAAAATTTTTGCCATTCTCGAACGGAGATATTCTGATGACTCCGTTCGAGAATGGCGAGAATTTTGACGAAACTGGTCACGGTCAGAAATAAAATAGTGGAAAAACAAAGTAATTGTTTTATTCATTCCTTATTGAATAACCTCCATAAAGTAGAAGCTGAGACAATAATTAAATTACTTTCAATTAGATTGGCAATTCGAACTTTCAAAAAGAGCACAATAATATTTGATCATTACAATTTAGTTAAATTCCAATACAACAATTATGCTTGGAAAGTTTTCTTGTAGTAGCATTACTGATTGTTTTTGCTGACGACGTTTTGATAATAAAAACTCACTCCCTATTTTTTTCTAATTTTGTGCAATTAGAAACCGCCATTTTGGGCCAGGAGTTTAAGTTTGGAACAGCCGGTATAAATAAAAAAATATCTTTTGTTTGGCTCATAGAAAATTCATGATATCCTTTAAAAAAGAGATTCTGAATGTAAACATAGAACGTTTCTTAGGGTAGTACGACCCCTTTGAATAAAATTCCAATTGAATTTCAATAATTCATATTCTTAGTTTTATTAAATTATTCCGACAGAAATAATGGGGTGTGAGTGGTTAACATTCTGAAAATCTCTCTCTAGCATTGCCTTGGAATTTTGCACATTCGCCCCTATATTCAACCCCATGTCTCTTTAACGTGTATGATACGACACAAGAACCATAATCCGATTTATGTAAATCTACTGGGATTCCGTCCATACAACAAATATGCATCAGCAGAAAATGATTGATTGAAGTTGTGCATTTCACATTTTCTTCAAACATAAAAAGGGTGACTGTGAGTATTCAGCACATAAATATTACAATTTGATGGTCAATAAATATGGAATAATAATGTCGTAAATAGTTTAGAGGTCCGAATCAATTAATTATAAAGAGGGTGAAATGGCACGAGGAAATTCAATAGTTTAAGGCTTAAATCACTTTAAACTAGGTACATCATTAACTAAGTTCCAACTTAATCCCTTTCTCTTTCGATTTGATTTGCAAATAGACCTTCACAAATTATCCTTTGCATTAAAAGAATAAACGAAACAAATTACAAATTTGCTTCCAAAATAAATCGTTCAACTTTTTTCAAAATGCTTATTTAACAAAGGTAAGAAAAATCTCTACTATTTCTACGACCATTATTGAATGTAGTAAATGCACAGAGTACAGGCTATGTAAGAGATTAATTTATGGATAAAAATTATTATTCAAAGTAATTTTTAATTTTGACATCAAATTGAAACGTAACTAACTTTTACATTCAATTTAACATAAGTTCGTATTAATTATTATTTAATTGTCATCTACGGCACGCTGCTGACTGAATAATTTGACAACATAATAATAGATTATATGTTTCGAAAATTAAAATACTAAGGTAAGAAATGTAGAAGGAAATAGACAAAAAAAAACATTTATCTAATGCAAATGTACAACAATCTGTCCCACCACTTTTCTTCACTTCGTCAATTTGTCCCGCGTATAATTTGAATTTGCGGCTGCTGTACTACGCAGATATGAATGTAGTACTTGACTTGTAAAGCAATGCGCACTCGTAGAATTGCAAACGTGTTTTACAAGTCTCGTTGCGTAATGTACTCGTACTATTACCTTTTGTTACATTTCTTTATTACTTATGATCTTATTTTATTTCAGGTAAGACATAAGACAGGATTTACAGTTTCAAGATTTCTATCAGCATTCCTGTAAGTAAATTTCTTAACTTTAAATTTCATTAATTATATGTATATAATAATAAATAGTAAGCCTGGTATTGATTTTATTAATTTTTATTATTAAATTTGCTTTCTTATAAGTTATAAGATAATATATGACATTAACATTATAATATATGATATAATAATATATTAAATTAACATTTTTCTTTTATATACTCGTATGTACAATTATGTTACAAATTTTATGAATTTTTAATATAGGAAATTGTTGTGAAGCTGGTTACATATCAGAGACAGAGGTAAACTGACCCATTATGCGGCATGTCTCATCACTGATCCACATGCTCGGCCCGAAAATAAATAAAATTGTGTGCATTCGAAGCAGAGGCAATCCGAGGCAGAAAGAGGTTTCCTGATGCTGCCTCGGCTTGCTTCTGCCTCAGATGTGCAACCAGCCTTAGCCGAACCGAGGTAGAACAAGGCTGCCTCTGCCTCAGATGTATAACCGGTTTAAAATACATCGTGATTTGCAAGACTCTTTACAAACTTTGACAGAGAAAAATAGGCACCATTCTAGGAAAAGATATGCTATATTGGGCTATTATATTTTGATAGTTGTATTTGTTGCGAACAAAAAATATTTTTCTTGATGTATTCTGTTCATGTAAATTGAATTGAATACTCATTACATTTTGTTATAAGTATTTTATAATGTAATTAAAAAGACGTACAAAAGATTTATTACATTTATTTCCTTTAGTATATGAAGGAAAATGTTTTTATTCATTTTCAAACCTATAAAATAAAAGTAACTATATTCTTGGTTCGTTTAGTTTCAATACTGGTTTTACCTAAGTACGAAGTCTGTAAAGACGTAACAAAAAGGGTTAACAAACATGTAACTTATTTGATGATCAACTTTTATATCAAAACTAACTATATTCATTTGTTAATCAAAATATTCATAGATTACAATAAAAATTATAAATAAAATTTCTTTAAGTAAAAAAAAAAAGAAAATTATTTTTAGAAGGGCTTTGCTGCGTTTTTATTTTATCCCCCAGAACAATTAATATTTCGGAAATTTTAACTATTTCAGTAGTTACTTTCCATATCCAGCCATAAACAGATTTTTTTAGAATTCCTTTTAAACAAATAAAAAAATAAAAGCATTTCATTTCTACTGCTATTTTTATGTAATTCTAATTGAATCAGTTCTGATCGAATAATATATAAATTTTATGAGAAGCGTATTAAAAACGCTGGCCTTCTTTATAAATAATACATTAATTCGGGAGTAAACTTTTAGATAAAACTTCTTTATTGCAATCAAGCTGATTTTTATTATTACGGATACTCTAGTTCCATTTTTATAGATGAAATTGACTGATCGATAATTAAGTCGAAAAACTCTAACGAATCAACTCTAATGGAATCAACCAATAAAACATGAGTAATACTTTCAAGATCGATAAATGAACCCCAATGAACTTTTTAAGTGGTTTTATTAATTCAATTTCTGGAACCAAATTTATAGAAAATTAGAAAACACATGTACAACTTGAAAATATGATAATGTGGTAAATATCTACATGATTGCAAAATAACGTCAGGTCATTGGAACATTGCAGATGTGAATTTTATAATTAAAAATGTTCCAACAGGAAATTAAAATTTATTTAAAGGTGTTTTAGAAAATAAATGGGTTTAAATAAGGGAAAACACCCATGTCCAAAATGTGTGCTATAATGTTAAGTTCACGTACTTTAATGTTGAATTTGTCTTCAATTTGCATATAAGGAGCTCCTCTACACAACTGGATAAGTTATAAATCGTCTATTGAGCCTTTCATCTCCAAAGTAGCTCCGAATTACACATAATTATTTACTTATTGCGGTATTAAAAGCATTAATTCAATTAGCTTACTCAACTCGAAGCATAAACAGAATTGGACGTGTACATCTTATCTTATAAGAGCGGGAAAATGTCTACAGAATTACATTGAATCTTATGATGACTGCTTTATTTTAATCCTTAAACAAGTTGAGAATAGAGCACGCGTTTTCATGCTCGCATTTTCGTTCCAATTTCATTAACGAAATTATTCAGCGGGTTTCTGGAGCTATTCATTATTGATGGTAAAGCGCTAGATAAGAGCTTCAAATTTGTCTAGGTGTCAATATGTGATAAGATTGGGGTAGATATCGCAGAACGAACTGTTTTTCTGGTAGCTTTTATCGTTTTACTACGGTTCCGACAGATAGAAAAGTGAGCCAAATTCGCTGATAATTGGCAATACTTAAAGATAAGAACACTCTAGGGAAGTTAATTCTTAGTTTACCCACAAATTTTATTTCTAATACAATATTTCTAAAACATATTACCATTTCTAGCGTATTGAAAAGTAAATAGCAATATATTTTATAATTTTTAAGTATGATTACATTCTTTGTTTTACCGTAAAAAATATTCGTTGTTGTTCAGCAAAACATTGATTAACAGCTATTATTAAGCTATTATCAGAGTTAAAACGGCGCCCACAAAGGTATTTCTGCATCAATTTGGTTAAATAAAAATCACAATCTGGATAATATGGTAACCAGATTTTCAAAATGGTAAAGTAGTACAGACATTTCAGAAAAAAAAATTGTTTTCGTTAGCAAAAAGTATACCACTTTTCATGAACAATATAGTCGATGGCCTTTTTATTTTTATTATTGTTAGACAAAGTTACCAGGTTTCACGAAGACCTTTTTTTTAGCTCTTTGGATAAATTTGCAGTATACGCCCTCTGAAAGCAGTACCGTGCTGTAAAAACCAGTACGCCTGATCACCTTAGCTAACGAAAGGAGGTTGGACCACCTCTTAGAAGTTTCTTTCTTGTATAATTGTTTCTGGAATATTAGTTGCTTTATGAGCTTGTGGAGTTTCATTTTAAATATCTCTCCGTGTGTTTCCTTCTTTTGATGTCAAAGTACCCACGTACTTATATTCCGTACATCTCTTAATTTTCTTCTTCTTTTCCGTACGCTTTATACAATACAGAATCTTTTATTATTTAAAGATTCTGTATTGGACATGTTCATGTTTATGCCCCATTTTTTGATACTATTTTTCTAGTTTTGCTAAGCACATCTGCAAAAATAGTGTCCGGAAGATTTATCTATTCCCATTACTTCTGTTGATCTTCTCCAGTTCGTGAGCGTCTGCTGAATATATGTATATTTTAAATAACATACGTGATAGGCCACAACCTTGCCTCAACCTTCTCGTAAATAATTAATGGTTCTGATACTTTATTGTCTGGATTTATGGAACTCTTTACTTGTTCATAAATCGGCGTGTAAAAGATAAAAGATTGTAATCTAAAAAAAATCAAAATGTTGAAAGCCTCTTTTCAACCATTTTTATTTTCCTTTTGTAGCAGGCAAAATAGGTTTTAACAAATTGATAATCAAAATCAGTTGAGAAAGCTTAAGAGAATTACTAAAACGAACTTAAAAATAGAGCAAATATGTAAGGCGGCAACATTATGCCCACCGCTCTGCTAACATTTTAAATTACAAACAAATGGTCACGGGATTTATTTTATTTTTATAGATTGCTATACATCAACAACAAGCTTCATTGCCGAGCTATGGGTGGATGATGAATAACATAACTTTGTATCCATCTAGATCATTATTACAAAAAAATTATTTATTAAAAATCATATTTTCTATTTTCACGAAGTTGAAAAGTTCGTATCCGAAATCTAAATGTCTGTCTGTGTGTGTGCGTTATCTTGAAGTATTTTTGAATTTTGATTGTAAATTCGGAAACTACATCGAAAAATAATGGAGGTAGTTCCTTTGTCGCAATTTTGGTAACTATTGAGGAACACCCGGAAAATTGGGTTTAAAATGTGACATTTGTTTAAATTTTGCGCTATTAACATCTGATTTGCCAAAAATAACGAAGTTGAAACTTTTCTATACAGGTTAAGTTATTTATCATCCACCCATTAGCATGGTAAGGAAGCTTGTAGGTGTTGAATCTAACCTATAAAAATAAAATGAATGCCGTAACCATTTTAATATAAATTAAAATGTTAACGGAGTAATAGAATAAGATGGAAAATTGTTGCCGTCTTATTTGTTTGCTCTATTTTCAAGTTCGTTATTGTAACGCGCATTTGCAACTAGTTTTTTTATTTTGTTTTCGTTTTAATCAGATGGACACTATTTAGAGGTCCAAGATAATAAAATCCAATTCTGTCGAGTCTCAAACTCACGACCATCCGCCTCCCAGATGTTCCTCGCGCGGGACACCTGGGAAGCGGAAGGTCGTGAGTTCGAGACTTGACGGGATTGGATTTTTTTATTTTTAATTAATCCAAAAATTTGTATTTAACTCTCAGATGTAATAGTTGAAGTGATATGTAACAATGGCAGAGCGTGTGCACACACATGTGCTGTAAAGGTACTATGTCATAAGCTCTTTCTACATCAATAAGCACAAAGTAGGTAAGTGGGTCTTGCTTTCATTTTTATTTTGCAGCAACAGTAGGTTACTGACAATATTTTGATCATCAAAAAAATGGAAATTAAGTTTTCTACGAATTGCAACATTTAG
>JAODAH020034362.1:0-57557 GCA_027574865.2 Coproporus ventriculus | reverse complement strand
GGGGGGGGAGGTGGGGGGGGGGGCGGGACAACCGGGATTTTCCGCGGACAAATAATTTTTCAAATACTGTAATGAACAATGCTTCTTATATGGAATTACAACTGGTAAGTATACAAACTATCCATTTGTATACAGCAAAATGTTAAAAAATAGAAAATCAAAAATTTGGTTATTTTTGAATCAAAGTTCAAGACATTTTACTAAATTCTCACGTTTTTGTGTTAAATCTATCAAATATCCAATCGACCTTTGTATTTAATAATCAATAATGTTTACAATTAGTACGTTGAAACCTAAACATATCCCAAATTCACACATAAAAGTGTTATAACAACATAAAAATCAACTCTTGCGCGCACTTTTTTCTGTTTATAGTTAAAACACTTATAATTCCCAATGTTGTCATTAATTCTAAGTTAGCAATCGAGATCCAATAATTCCAAAAATTCTCACGCGCTAACCCCACTCTTTTTATCAATATGAAAAACATGTAAAATTGTTGAGCCTAGAAGTAAATTATGCTTATTTTGTTCCTATATATAAGAAAATGGTGTAAGGAATTTAGTTATTTCTTAGTTAGTTCAGGGTAAAAGCACTAAACCAGCGAAACTTAGCACATGAGAAAATCTACCCCATGCAACTAACTATACACAAAAGAGTCCGTAAAATCGCATTTTACGTGTAATAAGGATGGGATTTCAATAAGCAAATATAAAAATTAATATCAATAACAAAATCGATTAAAAAAAAGAGATTAAACATAAATTTAGGAGGGAAATATTATCCTGAAGGTTGGTAATAATACATTTAAAGCAAAATCCTTTTTTCATGTCTTGTAAAATTTTTGTTTCGAATGTTCTATTAGTCATCCTGATTTAAAATTTGCATACAATTCACTTCAATTAAAAGCGTCTTGGGTGATTAAGACCCCCGCAACCACCCAAAAACCGATATTTTTATATAAAGTGATTTTAAATAAAATTCTCAAACTTACCAAAAAAAATATCAAATTATTCATACGAATGTAAAAGACGCGTCGAAAATTTACACTATTCCGCCTATTTATTTTCTGTCCTCTATCGAATTCTCGCAAATGATAATTAAAATAAACGCATACATTAAATTTTTATGTCACTTTGATACGTCATTATTAGTAACTTTTTACTGTTTCGAGAAAACAAATAAATATAGATTTGACAACTAATTTTATAAAATCCATTCAAATAAGTTAAAATTATAAAATTTCATTTTAATGCGTCCCTGTTCAACATTATCGAAGTGTTTTGGATTTCTCGTTTCAGATAAGAAATGCAGACTCATTCTTATTGTGATCACGCGATAAGAGTTGAAGAATAATATTCGCATATGTGAAGCTTTTGTTTAGTCTTATAGTTTTCGAGATTAATCTACATTATTTATATTTTTAAATTATATTATTATTTTATAAAACATTTATGAGTTTTTAGAAAAATATGTATATAATTTTTTACATCTATTTGTATTTATTCTCGAACACACAAATATCCCATCTCTAAAATATTTCGCGTGAAAACATCTAAGCCATCCAGGTCTAGTCTGGCTTTTATTCTCTTTTTTTATTTTCTGCAGATTCGGGCTGCTAAAGAAACTTGATTTGAATCATTTTGAGCATAAAAGAATCGAAACCTGTTTTTTTCTAAGCAATTAAGGTTTATCTTATTTTTTTGGACAATTTTCTAAAAATCGTATTTTGACGTAAATTATTATTTCCCTTTTTTAAAATACGATGGAAATACATGTTTTCCCTGTAAATTTTTTTGTAGAAACCAAAAAAGCCAACATTTTTTAGTTTTGAGTGCAACCCAAAGAAAAAATTGACTATAGCTTGAAAGGTCTTGTTTTATTCTTTGCTTTGTAGTTGTTGGTAAAAATTTTATTGAAAATAAAAAATGTATAAAGATAAAAATTGGTTTAAATTTACATATTTATTGTTGTTAGATGACTAGCGGGGCCGCTATGCCACCACCGTTCTTTTTTCCTTTAATTATTTCTTTTGTGATAGCATTCGGTATGAACCTTTCATCTCGTCAGCTTCACATGCTGATTCAGATTTTGCTTATCACATCTTAGAGTTGCAAATTTCAAAACATTTTTATCATAAAATCAATATTCGTAGGCAGTTCCACTTTGTTATTAAAATAAAAAAATGAAAATACTTTTTTTATGAATGTCTAATTGAGCTCTAAATATAATCAACTCTCGTAGGAAAAACAAAAATTTCCAGGGTTGAATAAGCTTGTCTACCGTAAATCATTTTTAAGTCATAAATTCAAAAAGAATGCGTTTAAAAATTCGAATTTATTCCCCATACGTAACGTCACAAGACATTAAAACCATTTTTTTCAAATTCCTCAGAAAGAAAGATTTATAAAGTAGCGCAATTTGGTCGCTATTTTGGGGAAAAAAAATGGCGCGAAATTTAAATTCATTTTGGTTACCATGTAACGGTTTGTAATTTTATTAATTTATTTAAACTATCGTAATATTTGTCACTACGTACACGCAGTGTTGCCAGATCTGAATACGAGTCCTAAAATTATGATACAATTTCGTAATTATAGTACGTCTGGCAACATTGCGTACACGCAAATGGGAGCCATTTTGACGAAAAATTCAAATATTAGCGACTAAGCAACTGCATTACTTTATAAATCTAGGGACTTTAATCAATATTAGCATATTGTGCCATCTTCTCATAACTTTTCAATGAATTATTGGCACATTTAGTGAATTGGCAATGTCCATATTAAATTTTTTGACATCCCCCTAACATATAAACTACACATTTCTAAATAATTTTCATATAAATTTTCCAAAAAATACACAAACACATTTTCTGTATGACACGATGCTAAATTTGACAATTTTTATGAAAATTAACGTGTCAATTTTGTATAAAATTCAGCAACGTGTAATTTGAGCTTTAGGCACAAATATGCATTGCATTAAAATATGCACAAAAAAGTAGTATATGCAAAAATATGTAAATTGCATATAAAACCGAGCTTTGTTTATAATTTTTAAAAGGTACAAATTGTATTTGATCTCGGACATTTTGAAAAATTGTACAATTCTGAAATTTTTGTAGATTAAACTTTACACACCATATATAATTTCATAACTCAAATAAATCATTTTCCTAAGAACCGTTTTGAAAAATCCAAAACAATGTTTTCTTTCATGAAAGTGGTTTCTTTCTAAAACCGTAAATTTCCTGGTGTAAGGGTGTGACACATCAGGGCCGAACTGTGTCGATGTACAAAAACCAAGCCATTTCATTATACAAAAAACACCAGGCATTCTCCTGACTTATTTTAAGCTACAGCGTTCCCCTACTCCATTCAATTGATGCGTTCCCAGTACATCCCGAGTATACTCAGCTAACATATTCGGGACTCACGATCCGCTCCATCCCGCAAACATAACACTCGAGAAGATGTGATCAAACCAACAGAGACCAATCTAAATCTAAACAAATATATTTTTTTTTTTAAATCGACAAGGGAAAAATTCTAAGAAGAATTTGGTTTAGTGGTCCATTGGTGCCACTGAAAAAGTGTATGTGTGGGTGTGTAGACGCGCGCGCGGTCACT
The DNA here is from genome assembly GCA_027574865.2 of Coproporus ventriculus. Lineage (NCBI taxonomy): Eukaryota > Metazoa > Arthropoda > Insecta > Coleoptera > Staphylinidae > Coproporus > Coproporus ventriculus. The sequence continues at coordinate 53,925 of JAODAH020034362.1, read as the reverse complement.
ATGTGCTATTTTTACTTACAATTCGTACACGTGAATTTCAATTTGTAAGGAAAATCATAACTGCAAAAATTTTATGTGAATGTGGGAGGCCAAAAAAATTCAAGCCAGGTGAGGAAGACATTTATTAATAGAAAAAGCGAACTAGCAAGAACTTTTCTAAATTCCGCTGAAATTTCAAAATTTTTTTTTTAAAACTTCAGTGAATCCCTTAAATCTGTTTTATTTCTGCTTTACATCTTTGGTTCTATCATGCATGTTTACACATTCATTTAATTGTTTTTAATTGGTGGTAATTAATGCTGAAGAAATTTGGCTAAATAATTTTTTGACAACTGTTTTGAAATTCTGCCAAATATAATCGCGCAGCTAGTTCAACATGTTTAAATAAACGCAATAAAAAAATATAATTGGATGTTGTACGCGCTTAGAATCATGATTATTTTAGATGCAATTTGTTTTAATGAAATTTTTGTTTACATAAACTTTTTAATAGATCTGAGACCACGCCTTATTTTGACCCAGTTTCAAAATTTAATAGCAAAAAACTCAAAGTAAATCTCCTTATAATTAAAACTTTTTGTAAAGTAGGGAAACTCATAAATAGAAAAATTACAAATTTCAAAAATCAAGTGAAAATCTAAAAAAAAAGGAAAATGTTTAAAATTTATTTCAAATTCATTGAAATGGGATTTTTGAAAATCAACTTTAGAATTAATTATTTCTATGATTAGTTGAAACAAAATTGGGAAAATAATTTTTTTTACCATGAGTGTTATAATAAAAAATGCATAAAAAATGTTCCAAAATGAGTTTTGAGCTATATTTTTTGTAGCAAACAAAAATAATCAATTAAATCATTTATTTACAATAATTAGATAGTACAACTTGTATACGTATAGATAGCGTTGCACAATAATACTTTTGTAATTGAAATTACATTTTGTAAAGATATTTTTTATTTCATATACATTGACAAAAGTTGAAATGAAAAAAATTTTCCCCTAAAATTGATTTTTTTTTTTTTGTTTATTTTCAACTGCAACATTAATTTGCGATGCTTTAAAACCAGCAATACTGGAACAATGTACGAATATGGTGTTTTCGTGGGATTCCCGAATCACTTTTACTTGTCCCTATAAAAACCCTAAAAATTCTTTACCCCCTTTTATTCTCTAACCACTAAGAAACCCCCAAAATTTGGAAGCAAAAAAACCCAATTTGTTTACATTGCCAGAAAACAACTCGGGTCAATCAAATCACCAAAAGATGCCGAAAGGCGAAATGTACCATAAATAATCACGTTGTAATATCATATTACAATAATAAAATTTATTATTCAGAACTCAAGAATTTACTTATTGAAACCAAGTTAATAATTAATCTTTATAACAGACGTATTTTTTGTTACAAAATCGCTGTTTTTAATTTTGAGTGTTCAAAATGGAATAAAGCTTTGCACAACAAACTAAAATTTACTTTTCTTTGTTTCAGTATTGTTATGAGTGATGGCCCCAACGGCGACAATGATCTCGACCCCGACTAATTTACCGAACAACCTTTCGATAAAAAGGCAACAAGATTTCAACAATTCATTATATCAATCATCATATCCACCCCACAATTGGTTTCCATATTTAACCCTAGAACAAGGAAATGAGCCGTATCAGGTATTTTTTTAAAGATCTATTACAGGGTTTCCTTCTATTAGTAAGATAGTTTTAACGCTCTAAAAATTATTTTCTTCTAGAAATAAGTAAAGAAATTTGTTTTCTTTCATTATGAAAGATAATTATAGCATTCGTATTTTATCCAAAATTCATGTTATATTTATAAAATGAACCGAAAAAGTTTAAAAAATTGCATTTTATTCATATTTTTAGAAATATCTCGAATCTTTCATCGCCTGGTTCTCCAATGTTTTGGAAGTACGAGTATTAAATAAATTTTATCCTTCCAACTTCCTCAGTTTTACCCAAATCCAGCAACTGTTCTTCCTTCAATCCAGCCTTCTTGAACTTTTACTCCTTGTTCCTCAAATATTTCAGAACATTTTATTATTTCAGCTTCATTTCCAGAACCCGCGAAAACCGCCAATGTTCCACTTTAAAATCAATCAGAATATTCTAATTCAAAATTCACAGGACCCACCACCATTTCTTGCCGAACTGTTTCAGAAACCTCAATCTATACATTCTCCAAACTCTTTCCCAAACTTTCAGAGCGTTTTATTAATTGATTCTCCAAAGTTCCAAACTTCTCTGGAAATTTTTCCATTGGTTTTCTCGAACTTTCCACTGATTCACCTGCTGAATTCACTATCCTCCATTCATTGTTGCAGAATACTCCATAAAGTCACTTTACAGAGTTCCAAAACTCTCTATTGATTCTTCCCTAGAACTTCTAGGAAACTTTCCACCAAGTTAACTTCCAAAGTTCTAGTACTTCCCATTATGCTACCCTCCAAATTTCAAGAATTCTCCATTATATTGCCTTTCAGAATTCTAGAATTACCTAGTAATCCTTGCTTCTTGAATAATTCTGTAACTTTAAAAATTCCATAACCCATACAATTTTTGAAAATTGGAAAATTTATATGTAAAAACAAAATTTTCTAAATTCTTTTACAAACAGGAAAATGTTATAAAAAAAGGAATCTATAAAAATGAAAAATTTTATGAAATGTGAAAAATAAAATCATTGAAAAATTTGCAAAAATCATTTAAAAAATTCGAAATTCTAAATATTGATGGAAAAACATGATATTTTCGTGGATTATCATGAACAAATCAGAGAAGTGCACACTAGTTGTTTTCTTAAAATTTCCAAAAACATAAACAAATTTGCCAAAATATCTGCGTAATGGATTCTGTATTTTTTTTGTGACTGTAAAAGAAAATCGTTCAATTTGGTCAAAAACACCGATTTTAGAAGTAGATCTTCGTTAATTGTATTTTCTATACTCGAGTACTGGAAGAAAGAATCTCTCCTTTTGAAAATTTAAGAGTAACTAAGATTTATTGCAATATATGAATCAATTATATTTTTAATTTTGTTCCTTTTATTGTAGCAAAAGATTCTTTCCCCAACATGGAGCCCATTTTCGACTGCGCAATACGGATACAGTTTATACAACACCTTCTCATCGGGAAATAGTGGCGGCGATTCGATTTGCGAATTAACAGAACAATTGGCCGATTTAACATTACTAGAACGACGACATATAAAACGACCTCCTGCTACATATCTTTGTCATCTATGTTTTCAAAAAGGACATTACATTAAAGATTGTCCACAGGTAATTTTTTTAAATAATAAAACATTAAAACGAAAAAACAAAGAAATATCAACTTAATTTTATTTTGAAACGTTTATTTTGCTTGAAAGGAATTAGAAGAAAACTGTAAATTTTTTTAATGATTCATCTAATTTCGTTTTTAAGATAATTTAGTTAACTTGTTAATGGGAAAATTACAAAAAAGAAAAATATTCGCAAAATCAGAAACTTATTATAAAAACTTAGAACATATTTTTTACATATCAGTTACAAGATTTTTTTAACTGATCTTTCGACTACGTTTTTAAGTATCAAATTGCTTATTCCTAACAAGGGAATTTTGTTTACTTTATTGTCAATTTTTGATTAAAAAGAAAAATTGTTTCTGCTGCAGTCTTTTAATTCCCAGTGGAATCTGAAACATATAAATTTCTTTACATTTGATTTAATTGTTTGTTTTTACTGGAAGTTTAATTGATGACAAAGCCATTTTATAACTACAATGAGCGAGTATTTATTAAATGGGAACACGCTAGCATATAGAAATTTATTTAATTATATTCCAGGCCCGTCCCAAGGGGGAAGGAAAAACTCCATATCAGGGAAGAAAGAGATGTTTTGGAGAGTACAAATGTCCTAAATGTAAACGGAAGTGGATGTCAGGAAACTCATGGTCTAATAAAGGGCAGGAATGTATCAAATGCCACATCAATGTTTATCCGCATAAACAAGTAAGTGAAATTATTTTTAAAAATCTTGATTCTATAAATTCAGAGATAATCCCCGTACTAATATTCTCACTCAAATCAAAATGACATAATTTTATTCAAAATTACATACATATACAGATCAGTGCATTGTTAACTTAATCTTTTCTTTAAGGCTGGCCTCATACATCTCATCTGCTTTTGTTCGCAGTAAAACAAGATTTTCTTACCCATTTTTAGTGTTTTGTGAGTTTTTCAACTTTCATCCGAACTTGCGATTGCCTTTCAGAATTTTTTCAATTTTTTTAATATCTTCAGTTGTTCTATTTCTAAACTTTTATTTTTTTTATTTTACATTTTCTTTTAATTTTTCAATTGGCTAATTTTTCAACTTTCTAATTTATTAATTTTTAACTTACTTATTTTTAATTTCAGATTTTTTTCTGTTTTGATTTCTTCTTTTGCTTTTTATTTACTTTATATTCCTTAAATAAATAATAGTTTATTATAAACAAAAGTTTCTATAAAGGAAAAATAAATTTAGGAAAATTATTTAGTCACTGTACTAGCTATTTTTAAACAAATTAACAATAATTAACTTTTAAGTAATATCAAGGACACAAAAATTTAACAATATATTTCATAATCTTCACAAAAAAAAAAAAAAATTCAACCGTAACTGATTAACGCTTTTTGTTACAGAGACCTTTAGAAAAACCTGATGGATTGGATGTTTCAGATCAATCAAAGGTACATCCGCAACATCTCTGCCAAAAATGCAAAGAATTAGGATTTTATTGCAGGAGGGTTCAATAAAGAAAGTATTACTTTTAAATTTCACTTATTATTTTTATTTTTGTCCTCAAATAAATATTGTTGTTTATTTTTTTATTTTTATTTTATTATAAGCAAACACATTTTATTAGTACTTAATTTTATTTCTTTTTTTTTATTTTTACCAAACTTATAAATGTTTACTTAAATGTGAAATCTCCTTGTGACAAATTTTGTTATCTATTTGTATAAATTTGGTACTATAATTTTAATAGATCTGTATCTGTATATAAAGTGTTAATGTTAAAGATGAAATATCTATATTTGTTATTAATTATTATGAAATGAGGAAAATATAATATATTTTCAGAAATATCTGAAGGAAACTTTTTTATCGATCTAGTTGTATGTATAAATTGTATTCGTGTATGTCAAAATATTATAAATAAATGTCTGTGTACAATATATTTAAAAACTTTAATTAACCTTAATTCAAAGCTTGCATCATAGAGAGGGCACCTAAAATTATCAAAATTTCCTTTTACCGGCAAAAAATAGTGCAAATAAAAACTGGTTAACTGGATTTTCGTAGGTTCAGAGTATTCAAATATTTTCTCGATTTTCTAAGATTCTTTGTATATTTTCCATGAAAATTATTAAATTTTTATTTTTATGATTATCAAAAAAAATTTTTGGTTAACCTCAAACTTTAAAATAATAAATCTTTCTTTAGCCTGGGAGATACCTAGGAATATAATGAAAAACTATACGGATGCTTTTTAAATACAGGAATTTTGTGAAATATTTGAGAAAACAATAAATTTGTTCCGAATAGTAAAGAAGATGGTTGAAGAATTTTATAATATTTCTTTTCGATTAATTCATTTTAATATCAAATACAAATTAAATTTTATAGTTAAGTTTTCACTTGACTAGTTTTGCTTTTACGCATCTTGTGATGTGATGTACTGGTTTCTGTTTTTTATTTATATAATAGTGGGTTAAAATTTGGCGTCTGGCTCGCTTTCTACCTGGATGTTAATGAGCTTTCCTGTCTTTTTTCTTCTGAAAATTTCCATATTTTTAAATATTTTTATGCGATCTTCTATAGATTAGATGTGTGGCGAAATTTGAATGTTTTATTTTTGTGGAATGAGTTGATGTGTTCTTTGTATCTTTGTTTTGTCCTATGTATGAGTTTTCACATGTTTTACATTTTATTTAAAATTAAAATGAAATATTTAATATTGTGATTAAAATGAATTGGTCGAAAAGAAATATTACAAAATTAAATTTATTTTATTGCATGCATTAGCATATCTTTTCATATCCCTAGTGTTATCTATATTTGTTCATGATATTCACTGTAAAAGGCTTCATCTTTTAAAACTAAAATTTAAGATATAGAACTAGAAAGAACGCACGTTCTAAGAGTAGAGTTAGTAGGCACTCCCAAAACAGACGGTCAACAGATAGAAGGCAATCCAGAAATGGTAGCCGAAATCGAGAAAAATCCCGAAGCCGAAGCACTCGAAGGAGAAGTAGTAGGCAAGGTGAGAGAAGAAAACGAAACGCCGCCAGAAGTGGGAGCAGTAGAAGGAATTAAAGTAAGAAATCACGGGCTTACAGCAAGACACGCAGTAAGAAATCTTGTACTTGCAAATGCAAGAAAACTAAAAAGCTGGACCGCTAAACAAAACTTTCGAAGGCAGTGAGGGAGTTGAGACGACGTATAAAAAGACTGAATTGTCAGTCCCTTCTCGCAACTGCTCTCTAAATTATTTTACAATGTAAATTTTTTCATTCATTTTTACAAATTTTTCTTTAAATATACAAATTTTTTTATATAAATTCCTTACTTTTGTTAATCTCTAGTATAAGCGGGGAAGGTAGTTCTGGCCAAGGCCAGAGACTTGGCGATAGTCTGGGTATGGAAGTTTTCATGAAAAACTTTGTAAGAGCTAACAAAAAAAAAAAAAGTTTTTCGACAATATCATTTACAAAAATTGTATATTCTTCATGAAAACATTTTTATAGGATCTGAAAAAAAGGTCATTCATATTTTTATTTTATACTTTTCGTAGGTACACCTACAAATTTTTCAATTGAAATAAACACACACTACGCAGAGCAGACTCGAGGGGTATGAAATGTATGATATCGCCAAAGCCCCCTACAATATATCGCATATAGCCTCGTGATCGAGTGCTCCTCACATGAAAAGGTGCCTCGTGCCAACAATGACGAGAAAAAAGTTGATCGACTTTTTTGGGGACAGGTTATATTTCTGTTGATGGGGCAAATACATTTTACAGTGGGTCCCGCAAATTTACATGCCGGACCTGACATAAAATTAGCCCTTTTCCCACGTGACTTCGCAGTTATCTCTTTTCTTTATGGCTTCACCCACATATCTCTCTCTATGCTGCATCCATCTACAATTAGATCAATGGAATGTTTATAGAAGTTTAAAAACAGCTGTCATATATTTAATTTTAAGTTCCAAATAAATAGTGTTAAGAAATGGCTTGCACCCCACAAGAAATTGAAGCAAAACGGCTGTTAGCCAAACAAAAACTTATGCAAAAACAACAAAATATAATAAACAGTGTTAACCTAACTTCCGTTACATCTCCAATAAAACAGAATGGAAATAATTTCCAAGTAACCAAATCACCTTCGAGTTACTTTAAAATGAAACCCACCACTCCTACTGGATCTTTCAAACCTTACAATAAGCAGCAAACATTCGACAAATCCAAATCATCGTTACAGTTTTATGGGACTGATAAAATAATACATGGGTCACTGTCACTTATTTCCAGTGAAAGATTTCAGATTGAATTCACAGGTTTTAGCCACATCGCAATTGAAGTAATGAAAACAATCCCTTCCCGATTTTATGGTAAGATAAACGATATCTGTGAAAAACAATTTATGGTTAATTCAATTTCAGATCCTAAAACTCGAATCTGGAATTTTCATATTAACGATTATGAACTATTACAAGAAAAAATGGTAGCATTAAAACCAAATATACAAATAGGAAAGTTACCGACATACGTTTTAAATTGTCTTAAAGTAAAACCCAAAGATGAACCCTATGATCTAACCCCAATAGATTCTGAATTATTAAATGCCTTAATGCCATTCCAAGAAGAAGGAGTTTGGTGAGCAGATATGTTATTAAGATTTTGGTTAATAACCAGTTTTATTTTAGTTTCGGAATTGATAAAAATGGTCGGTGTATGATTGCTGATGATATGGGACTTGGAAAAACATTTCAAGCTCTTGCAATTGCAAATTATTATAAAATGGATTGGCCTTTATTAATTGTAACAACAGCTAGCATGCGGTAGGTTTAGTTTCTTTTATTTTCTTACTAAAGATGCTCTAAAATGCAACAACTCCAGCAAGCGTATTATATGTAAGTTTGGGATGGTGCATCTTCCCTTTAAAACCAGAATGTGATTTGGTTTTGTAAATAATTGCCATCATCCCTTTTTCACTTTATTTTGTGTAATGTGTACAAAACAATTACGTAACCTATAAGTAGTGCACTCGTTCTTGTTACAAAAAAGCATTAGCCTATTTATCGAAATTGGAGCACATCAATTGATATTATGAAAATGCCACATTCATATTATTATGGTAATTTAAACTAGAAAATTTTCAGGATCGTATGGGAAGAAACAGTGTGTAAATACATTCCAAGTGTACCTCTAATGCACGTAAAGTACATGTCTTCTGGTCGTGATTTTGTTTCTGATACGAAAATTTTAATAGTAAGTCACGATATGATGTCGCGAAGTGTAGATAAACTCCTAGAAATTAGATTTGGAGTAATAATTATAGATGAATCTCATGTTTTAAAAAATTTTAAAGCAAAATGTACAAAAGCAGCGACTGATTTATGCAAACGTGCTCGTCGAGTTATTTTATTAAGCGGAACACCAGCTCTATCACGACCTAGTGAATTATACACACAATTATCTTTAATTGATGATCGATTTTTTGGAAATTTTATGGATTTTAGTAGGCGTTATTGTAATGGTAAAACAACAAATTTTGGTTGGGATTCTAGTGGGCAAAGCAATTCACAAGAATTGGAAATAATTCTTGCGAAAAGATTTATGATTCGCCGTACCAAGGAAGATGTGTTAAAATCTCTTCCAAATAAAAAACAAGAGATAATTAAATTGGATGTGGATTTAGCAATTTTTAGTGAGGAAGATCGTGAAAGTCTCCTTGCACTTGCAGCTAAATACAATAGTGTTAAAAAAGATAAACATGCAGCTCTTCTCACTTTTTTTGCCGAGACTGCCAAAATTAAAATTCCATCTGTCTGGTAAAATTTTGGAAAGACTTATACCTATACATTTTAAACTTTTTTTTGTTTCAGTTCATACATTCTACAAGTTTTAGAAACTAATAAGAAGTTTTTAGTATTTGCTCATCACCAAAAAATGTTGGATGCAATTCAGCAAGTCCTAGTTAAAAAGAAGAAGCAGTATATTAGAATAGATGGAAATACTACATCCGATCAACGAAAATATTTTGTAGATAAATTCCAATTAGATGATAATTATATTTGTGCCATTTTATCTATAACTGCTGCTAATGCTGGACTTACATTAACAGCTGCACAATTGGTTTTATTTGCTGAATTGCATTGGAACCCAAGTGTAATTATTTTTTATTCACTTTGTAATTAAAAATAACCCTTTAACCTGTTTACCTCTGTACATATCTAAGTACTAAAAATGAATGCTTGTGCCAATTCCATTTCATTATAACATTTTGACATTTGACAGAAAATGAAGTAATAAGCTGTAATGTTAGCCACGTTCAAATCGCTGATCTGGATCAATCTAAAGTGATCCTATCATATTAAAATTCCAATTTAATTTTTATTAACACATCAAGGCTTTTCCTGTAAGTAGCAAAAAACATAAATAACTTAAGAACTGTAGGGCCCAATTTTCAAATACTAATTCTAATGAATATATAATTTTCGTCACATTTTATTTAAATAAAAAAAATAGTTTCCAAAACGAGGGTACTTGTATTTTCCATTACATCTGCTAAATCTCGTTTGATAATTCATTTCTTTGCGTTGTTTCTTAAAATTCTTTATTATTTTTAGAAACACGAATTTTATTTTTGATAATGATATTCTTCTTCCAGATTTTAAGTCAAGCTGAAGCTCGTGCCCATCGTATAGGTCAAGAAGGAACTGTGACTATCCAATACCTGCTGGCACCAGGCACTGCAGATGACTCAATTTGGCCCTTACTGGAAAGTAAACAAAAAACCCTACGTGATATTGGTTTAATGGGAGATTCATTTACAAATGTTTCGATCAAAGCTCAAGATGCGCAGACTTGTAATCGAATAGCAGAAAATTTAAACGGCAGCATTACTAGTGCCAAAACGTTAGATATTACAACATATTTTATTTCTCCGAAAAAAATGAAATTGGAAGAGGGTAATAATGCCTCGAATCTAAGTGCAGAAGATCAGTTCTTTAATGATAATGATCTCGATGATGTATTAGGTGATATAGATTTTTAAGTTATATTTGAATATAAATTTTAATATTTATAAAAGTGATATTGATTTTTAAGTTATTTTTGAGAATAAACTTTAATTTTTATAAAGAAGTTAATATGTAAACTCCTACAATAATAAATGTATGCACAGCGGATTAATTGTAATAGAACAAATATTGTGGAACGAAAGCCGAATGAATACGATGACGAAAAAACAGACGAGATCATAAAGATACGAAAACTGAACTACAAAATATAAAAAAACCGCCCTTTTACCATACAAAATTTATAAAACTGCATGCATTTCAACAGCTACGCTCATTATCAATAGCATATGGTACAATTTTTAAAATTTATTTCTTATATAGTCACTTCATCCCTCTACTTGATTATTTATCAGCCTTGACAGTCGTTAATTGCTACAGTTATGAGTAACGTATGGGACTCCTGTCAACATTCATTAAGTGGGACCTGTTTTTATAAATGTGCAGACTCTCAGTTGTATTTAAATTTCTCAGATCCATTACTTGCTTCATTAATTTTAAAATTCCGATGTCAATATTGTGATTAAAATTCTTCATATGTAATGCAACTGCAGATTTTTCAATTGCAATCTCGTGTATATAGGGCAAAAATACAGAAGCATTAAAACTAGATTTAAAGAACATAGACATGTTTCCAGTTGAGACATTTTGAAAAATCTGCATATGTTTGCTCAAATTGTTAACAATGTATTTGCTTGGTATTAGCTGGATAAAAGTTTCAAACTTCAAACAAATCTTGTGCGTTTAGCCACCATCAATTATCAAATTTTGACCAATGATTTGGGAATGGGAAAAATCTGAAAAATATAATAGAAAAAAAATAACATTATAAAAATTTAAAAGAATCTTAAAATCCTATTTTCATATTAAAATATACTCTTTTAACTATCAAATAAGATGTTTGTGTATTTTGTTATGTTTGTTGCATACTATTCATGCTTAAATAAAAACTTCCCGCTAGAGATAATTTTAAAATGTGTATATTCGGTTGCCTATACATCCTACGCATTATATTGTAATCGCTATTTCCGGTTAAATTTAAACTATTTGCCTGATAAAATGTTATTATTATTTTTTTTAAAGGAAATAAACATTATTTTTAAATTTGATTGACCTTTAATCCGTTGAATAATTTAATTTATAAACGAATTAGTTGGCAATCCTGCAGTTGTCTCTGTCTGCATTGAATTAAATGCTAAATATTGTTTGGATTTTTAATTAAAGAGTATAATACAGTGTTAGAATTAAAAGAATACTGTGCGTGTAAAAATGGATGAATCAGCTCGAATATTACGGAAAAAGTGATAGATCTTCATGACTTACTTCAAAAAGCTAATGGTCAGGAAGATGAATTGGTATGTTGTCCACTTTGATATTAAGAATTGAATTTGAATGTAACCTTGAGAGAAGGGAAGTAGAAAGGGGCGTACTAAGATGAATTTAATATCTTTTTCATTCAAAAGAGATTTGTCAATTTGCTTACAAAGTTAATTTTATATTTACCTAGAATTTTGATTCATATTCAGATTTTAATCGATGATTTAGCATTTCGATATTGTTTGGTTATGCATGGATTATTTTCTCATGTTTTGTTACATTGAGACTTTACAATATTCCGAACAGGATTCATGATTGAACGATATTATTTTTTATATTAATAAAGTCAAAATATTGAATTTGTTGGTTTATACATTTTTTAATTTTATACATTCTATTTAATTTAATAAATCGATTATTTGAATTGTTATCGAATTTTTTGAATTGATCTCATTCGTGGTAAAAATTTAGATTTTATACTGTTATTATTCTAAACAATTAATTGATATTTTCGCATTCAAAACATCTTTTGTAATCTTTTATATTACTTTACGTTGTATTAATATTTATAATTTCCTTGTTTATTGATTTATACATCTACTTTCCTATATTCTTTAAATATACATCTAACCAGTTAAGAAGGCTTAAGAGCATTACGAAAACGAACTTGAAAATAGAGCAAATATGTAAGGTGGTAAATTTCTTCTCATCCCTTCTGCTCTGCTAACATTTTAAATTACGTTTAAATGGTTAAGGGATTCATTTTATTTTAAAGGTTGGCATACATCAACAACAACCTTCATTAACGAGCTATTGTGCGGATGACAGATAACATAACTTTGTAGCCATCTAGATCATTATTACAAAAAAATAATTTGTTAAAAATCATATTTTATATTTTTTTTTGTTTTTAATCAGACAGAACTTTTTACAGGTCCAAGATCAAAAATCCAATCCCGGTGAGTCTCGAACTCATGACCTTCCGCTTCCCAGGATTGGATTTTTTATCTTTACTTTAATCCAAAAATTTGTATTTAAATCTCAGAAATATTTATACAAACATATTGAGAATTAATTTTTTTGACATTTGACGTTTTCCATGTAACTGTTACGTTCTGTAATTTCTTGTTCTCAAAGCACTTTCGAAAATGGAATAAAAGTAATAAAAAAAGAAAATAGAATAAGAAAAGTGATGAAAAACAACGATTCTGTTCTGTTTATATCATTCCGTCTTTTTCTAATTAATCAAACTACCAATCATTACATCTTCCTCCCACTCATTATAATCAGAAAATTATATAAAACTATTAATGAAAACCAAAGAAATTTCAAAAATTCTCTTATTCAATCTCTTTCTAACGCATACAATCCACCATCGTTACATCTCGCTTCTACTCATTGTCATAAAAAGTTGAGTTACTATTTAAAATTAAAATGCTTGGATTTTTTAATCTAAATATCAAAAAGTTGCAAAAATTAAAGAAAATATAAAAAATGTGCTTATGAAAATTAAAAATTGCATAATAATTGGAAAACTGGAAGGTTTAAGTAGAAAATTAGAATGAAAATTTTCTACAATACTGTTCACTGCATATTTATAGATTTTCTTGCTCATTTTTGCATGATTCACTAATTTTGTTGCACATTTTTCAAATTTTTAATGCACGAAATCCAGCCTTTATTCATAACATGTTCAGGCAAAAAGTTGCTTTATACAGGGTGTTCATTTTAACTGAAGATAATGAAATATCTCGAAAACTACACATCGGATCAAAAAATTTTTGAATTAAAATTTGTTCGACTCGGAGGAGGACACCCAAATATATCAAATTCGACCCTCCATCTCCCACCCTCTAGAGTGTGGGAGTGGAAAATGAAAAACTTAAATAGGAATCCCCATTTTTTAGTGTAGATTTAGATTCTATAGGAAAAAATACGAAAGTTTCATCTCAAACATTTTTTTGTATTTGTGACAGATGACGCTATAATTGACAATTTTTTATCTATACAATTGTTGTTATAAAGTTTACCTCGTAATATATATAAGTATTAAATAGTAATAACAGTATATTTGGTCGGAATGTATTGCTTATAGAAAGTAAAATAAAGTTCAAATTTCTAAATTATTTACTGATAAAGCCAGGTAAGCAACCATATTTAATAATATATGAGTCTTAAATAAAACAATATTTCTAAGTCTTTAACTTAATCAATCTTTGCAAGGTCAATGATATTAATTTATAATTACTAAACTAAACTATTTAACTTCCTTACATAGAAGAATCTACCAAAAAAGTATAAGAATACACATACACATACACCCGCCAGACATGCCAAGTATAGAAAAACATTTCTTTTTTGAGTGACTATGTTATTATTATTATTTTTCATTTATGAACTTAAACTGATAATAGAATCAATTGAGATTTCTGGAACTTAAAGTTATAAAATTAAGTTTCCTTGTTTGGAAAAAAGAGAACAGCTTTTCAAAATTATGCTCTAAATCAAAAGTTTCAGAAGAAATTTGATAAAAATCCAATAAGGAGCAGTCCATACTAGAACCAAAAACTTAGCAGTTGTAGATCTTCAATTTGGCTCAAATATGGTATGGACATTCGATGTTACAAAAGTTTTTGGGTTTGGCAACCTGGAAATTTCTGTATCTTAAACAATGAACTTTATTTATTTATTTTTGAAAAAATAATGAATTTTCTAAAAAAAAAAAAAAAAATAACTCAAAAATTAGTGTTGTAATTTTAACAAAACTTTCAGAATGTACTTATAAAACATTCCAAAGATTCCTAATGAACTTTATTTTTACTTTTTAGATGTAATAAGTCAGTTGAAAGTTTCTGAAACTTAAATTTTCCTGGACCTTTTAAAATGATATGAACATCATTAACGACAACGTTAATATATCAATAATTTGATATTTTAATCAATTAAGCGATTAATTAAAATTGGTTTATTTTTTGATTACAATTTATCTATTTTGATTAATTGATAAGGGTTTGTTTGCCATCACTACTTCAACATATGTGATTTATTTATTTATTTATTAGTTAGTTTATTCTAATAACATTAATATTACAAAAATGTCAAAAGCTATTAATTAAAAGATTCTACTAGATTTTGTAATATCAACTGGATGCAAGTTTTATCTTCTAAATTGATATCCCATTCTACTAGATTTAGTAGAATTTCTACTACATTGGCAATGATAGTTTCTCTACAACCAACCATCACTTATCTAAAAATCCTTCCAATTCTTTAAAATTTTTTCTTTGATTAACATTTATTGCTTTTGTCGCCTATTACATGCTTTAATTTTTTTAATAATTGTTAAAAATAAATTTTAAAAGTGGTAAAAAATCTTTTTTTGTTTACTTTTATGAAAAATATTAAGTTTGTCTCTTTGATATGAATCACAACTTTTTTGAACAATTTTCAAATCTACATATTACTCTTCATCAATTCTAAAAATCTGTAAATTTGCTAATTACAAGATAAATTGGGTTTATTAAAAACTGTAATTGTTATAAATATTTTCCTAAATATTTATTTTTCTGCAATTATAAATCATAAAAAAAAAAAAAAAATTAAAAATCACAGAAATAACTTAGTTTCAGATATAGAGATTAAAAAAAAACAAAAAAATATTTAAGTAATTTATAAATAAATAGTGAAGATTTCTTGCTAACCTTTCTTACTACTACTATGGTATGTAACTATGTTTAAATAACATATCACTAATGCATATTATAAGTCGTGATAGTTTCTTACATTTACTAACATTATTATTTTTTTTCTTCTTGAAATTTATGCACTAATTATATGTTATCGGTGTTTATTATTATTATCACCTATTAATCTATTGTTCTAGTATTTACAATTTTTTTTTTCATTCTTTTGGCCAATAAATGCAAACCTATAAAGATAAAAGTAAATAATTAATGCAAGTGATAACCCACATGAATATTAAGTTATACGTTTGATGTAATATATATCGCAACTCTTGATTATGCATAAGGTCATTTCAAAAAGGGTCAGAGATTTATTTTTAAATCTCTCCAATTGTAATCATTTATAATTTTATAGAAACATCAATATCACGTAAAACGCGTGTATAATCGCGACAACGCGTTTTTTTTTTAATTTGAATTTTAATAGAATTAGGAAATGGATCCAAAATTTATTTAATTGGTTCATGTAAGCCAGTCATTATCATTTTTAGTTTACCATTTACCTCATCCTTTTTATTCTTTTTTAAATTTTTCCTAATGAAACAAAGCTCCTAGATAAGATAGTTTGTTAATTAAATATTGTAGTTTTCCAAGGCTTGCACATTTTTCAAACATTTACATAAATTACATTTTGTATGCGGAATTGGTGGCATTCAAATCACTTGTTAATAATAAAGCTTTTATGAAGTAAACTATGGGGTAAATGGCATGAATTTTTGAAAAATAACTAGTTTTTATTTTACTTATTACAGGCCCAACATGAAAAAGCAAATGATATTGACGTTGCTGGGGGGTATGATGATTGGTTTTATGGTAAGTTATCTATTCATGCAACCCCCCGATTGGATAACGCAGTACTCAGACCCTCACACCAGCCATGAGATGCGGCATTTAGCTGGGCCAGATCTTGATCCTGGACAACATAATCATGACGAAGAATTCCACAAATATGAAGATGATTCAGTTGCAAGAAATTTAGCACAAAAAATAAGAGTGCTCTGTTGGATAATGACATCTCCAGATAATCATCAAAAGAAAGCAAAACATGTAAAGAATACTTGGGGAAAGAGATGTAATATTTTGCTTTTCATGAGTTCAAAAGAAGGTGAGTAATGATTATAAAGTAATTTGTTTTGGGTTGAGATTTTCATGGTCATGTGGGTATTCACCTGTGTAGCCTACTATTATGCTATTTACAAACAGGAAGATTATTTATTAAAATAACTTTATACCTTTTCATCAAATCTTGATGAAATTTATATAAGAAATTAGTCATGCTTCGAAATACCGTTGACATTGTTGACATGTTAACAAGTAATTTTTTTTATGTGAATAACTTAATAGATTTTAACTATTTATTTCTATATAAGGAACAATAGCACTGCAGTTCACAAGCCTTTGATATTAACTCAAAAAAAAAAAAATAATATAATTTAGCTCATTCATATTGAAATTTGCCCCAGAGTTTTGATTTATAAATAAAAGCAATTAATTAGGAAATAAATTCAAAACCTAAATTTTAAATGGAGGTTTTGAGATTTCTTAAATACGTTTTTGATTTTTTCACGATGATGTCTGTGCATGTGTGTATATGCATGTACATATGTCCGGTCTTGCAAACATGTATGCAAATATGCTTTATTGTTTCATTCATTTATCTTCAAAATTAACCGAGATATTAACATTTTTATGTTTTTAGCAGTTTACGCAAACATACATTCCTGAAATGGTATTTACTTTAAGATAAACTAATTTACATTATCACCATTTAAATTTTCTATTATTTCATTAATACAAAGTGTTCGGAAAGTCAAGTGGAGGCCACTTCAGATTTTTTTAAATAATTTTTCCAATTTTATTTTGATTTCAGATGAATCTTTGCCTTCTATCGGTTTACCAGTTCATGAAGGGAGGAATAATCTGTGGGCTAAAACTAAAGAAGCATTTAAGTATATTTACCAACACCATTTGAATGATGCTGATTGGATTTTGAAGGCTGATGATGATACGTACGTAACAGCTCTTAGGAAATTCTTATCTTAAAATCTGCAATTTTTAGATATGTGATATTAGAAAATTTAAGATATATGCTGGAACCATACTCTCCGGTAACGCCTATATATTTCGGTTGTAGATTTAAACCTTATGTTAAACAGGGGTATATGAGTGGTGGGGCGGGGTATGTATTAAGTCGTGAAGCTCTAAGAAAATTTGTAGAGGTAAGTCAAATAATTATTGAAAATATGTTCTTCATTATTGCAATTATGTTACAGGAAGGTGTAGGAAATAAATCATTATGTCGGCAAGATAATGATGGAGCAGAAGATGTTGAAATGGGAAAGTGTTTGGCTAATGTTAATGTGGCAGCGGGGGATTCAAGAGACTCACTAGGGAGGGGTAGATTTTTTCCATTTGTTCCTGAACATCATTTAATTCCAGGACATACACCAAAATCATTTTGGTATTGGAAATATATTTATTACGATAGTAAAGAGGTATTTAAAATTTTATTATTTTTCATATTATTTAGATCAGGTTTCATAGATGTTAATCGACCATTCAGAACTAAGGATTTAACTGTCATCGTAATTATTCACTATAAAATTGGTTATCATTTGTCGATGGGGGCAGTGTGTTGTAAATGTATAAATTTAATCAAAATTTCGATAAATATATAATCCTAAAATCTTTAGAACTATAATCTCTGGGTTTCATAAATTTTTACAAACAAAAAGCTGCTTTCATATAAATGTGTTTTAGAAGTCTCTAAATTTGATTTAGTTTTTTTTCGTGCATTGGAATTTTTCAGAAATTTTTTGTTACAATTTTTTGAAACCGTTTTTTTATGTAAAAAGTCATTTTTTTGCCAAAAAATACCTGTTTTTTACATAAAATTCTCCAAAAATTCGAATCTGATAAAATTGTTTGTCCAAGTATGTGCCTAGCACCAAAATACCAAACTTACATTTTTCTGAAAAATTGATTGAATACATTTTCAAATCAAATTTTAAATATTTTCCACTTTACGTATTATTCAGGCCAAGGATATATTTAGCTCTTCAAACTTCGAAGATCACTGAGCCAATCGATTTTTAATTAAAACTTTACATTTCATATATTTTTTTTGTCACAATGCTTTAGTTTAGTAAATATAATATTTTTCAAATTTAACACAAGAAAACTGGTTTTTTATTTTTCAAAAAATTTCCAATATATTTTTTATTTCATATTTATAAAATCAGTTCAATTGAATCACTGACTACAGAAACAACATGAGTCAAATTTTTCCAAAATGAAGTTACTGCTAAGAGTTTGTATGAAAGTATAAAGATCATGAGTCATTGATTTTTCTATACTCATTTAAATGTTTGAACGCCAACTGAAAAAATTTCTAACAATCTAGCAATCTATACCACTAACTTTGTTTTGAAAGAAATTGACTCATGTTGTTTTTGTGATTTAATTTAAAAATTTATGGTTTGTGGAAATATGTGACTTTCACTGAGTAATTTTGCAATCTTTTAAATATGCTTTTAATTTATAATATATATGGAATTCAGTTTTATATTTAAGAAATAATTAAAAATAGCTGTAATACTATCTGTTTAAGTTACAGCAGACATAATTTTGTCATTTGATATGGTCTACAACGGATATAATATTTATCGAAAATATTTAGATATATTTAAAAAACAAAAATTATATTTGTGGTATTCACACATTCTGAATGAAAATGAGCAATTTTCTTTATCACTGTTTCTTAACTTTAAATGACAAGGGGCTGACATTACTTTCAAATATTTCTTAGTCAACAGCTTTTTATCATAATGGTGGTTTACTAATGACAATAGTTTTTCCCAGTTTACACTATTAAAATATAAATCATAAAGTCTGAAGGAGATGTTCAATCACTGGAAGACAACCTACAATCGAAGATAATATACAGCAGAAATTTAGAACTTCCCATATGTTATTATACATATATTCAGTTTTTTTTATCTCCGAGGTGGTACATATGGCTTCCCTGCACCGCGGTCCTGAGGGTCATATTGTGCACATCTGGTGTCTTACTCCTTCAGTAGCCCTGTTTCATTTACAAAGTCCAGTATCTTTTACCAAGGGATTGTATAATGGAGTAGAGAGCACTATACAAAGCCAGCTCAATATATGATAGCAATCATTTTCATGTATATTTATATGTCAATATATAATGTTCATTCTAACAATATACATAAACATTTTTACCTTGGTTTTCCATGATTCTGCTAGAACACTACCAACAATAACATGTCATTAATACAGAACATGAACAAACAACCAGCTCATTAGTACGTGTTATTACCTCCGAAGACCCTAGATACCCGCAGCCAAACACAACAAACAAGGAACATAATTAATAATTTACCATACAACACAACCCGTGAAAGCATAAAAGTCAACATATGTAGCCTAGTCTTTAATATTTAATAATTTCACAGGGACTTTTGACTAATAATGCATTTTGTTTTTAGGGAATGGATTGTTGCTCAGATAATGCAGTGTCATTTCACTATGTAAGTCCAAATCAAATGTATGTACTCGAATATTTAATATACCACTTGCGGCCATATGGAATAAACTATGCAATTCCCCCAACTACAGATTCAGTATTGAATAGCAAATACAATATTATTACGGGTACAAAAACGTCTACGTAATAGGAAACCTAAATCACATCATTTTGTAAATAGTTACGAATATATTTGAGGAGGCTGTATTTGCATGAGATACATTTTTATGGACTGATTAATTATTAGACATGTGCACGATGCAAATCTAAATTGCTAGTCCTTTATCAAAGCCAAATAATTGTAAATGTTTTATTAGTAAACATGTTTCATTTTTTGTGCAATGTATGTTGCACAATTCTGTATATATTTAAAAGTCATTAACATTTGCTATGCAAGTTGATTCCAAGTAGATCACAGGAACATAATTTATAAGTGTTTTTTCTTTTTTTTGTATATTATGTGTTCATAACTTTTATTTTATATGTACCTAGTCATTATATAAACAAATATTTCAATAAATATGTCTTTTTAATTCTTAAATAATAAAATGTAATTTTTTATACATATTTTAGCATGGAATTAGATGGAGGTTTAAAAAATAGAAAAAGGTAAGTGTTTCTTATTAACAATGTTACATTTTGCATATGGAAAGTTAAAAATAACAACAACATATTATAAGTTTTTTTTATCTGAGATGCCAGATACAGTTTGATATAATCAGCTCTCAATTTTGATTTCTAATCAATTCAACTACTTTTTTGCACCATTTTAAAAAAATTTTATTTTGGCAGAAAAAATAGTTTTCTTTTGCAATGAACGCGGGCGGTAGGTCAGCTATCCCAATTCTTAGTATGATATTCAGTATCACAAAATAAATGTGATAGTCTAGTATTAAGTAAAGTGAGTAGGAAGTATAGGGAAATCCCTATCTCGCATATTACTTACAGTCCATATCAACGTGTCAAACATGATGTTATCTGATGTACTGTTAAGTTAAGAATGAAACAGAGGATGCTGATGAGGACGGGGTGGCATAATAGTCTTTGTACGTGGGCATCCAGGGGGCTAGGAGCGGGCGTGGAAATATGACAATATAATGAAATTTCGAGGACCTAAGGAGAGGTCATTGATTTTTCGGCCAAAAACGAAAGTAAGCAAAGTAAGGATCACTCGCCGCTCGACTAACGAATACTAACGAGTACTTGAAAGTAACAACAATTGACAGCGGCACCTTTCCCTTAAAGAACCTTTAGATGTTCTTCTCAATATTCAACAGGATGCTACTTCATTACCGCCCTTAATGTCTGGCCTTAGGGACCGCGGACCTTGTGCTTAGGGATCCCCGGGCCCATTGCCGGTAATGTTTAAAGACAGGGACTAATGGAGAATGGACATGGTGGGCAAAAATGTCTTTCAATTTTATGGACCATAAGATCCTGGCCACATTAACACGGACCGAACAGGTTCTTAAAAGGTCGAATTGGATTTTTACACTTTTGGATGAGTTTTTAAAGCAAAAATAGAATAGCCTTAATTCAGTATTTTCCTAACTTTTTTTATTTCCGGCCTCCTCGCAATCAAATGACATTTAATAAGTCCTTACTATTTTTTGGCTAACTTTCTGGTCACAGAATTAATGATTTTTTTCAGGTACTTACCTCTTATTTTTCTTTTCCTTCTCCATAATTCAATGGCCTATTTTTCTTGAAAGTTACGCGGCCCTCTGACTAATTCTAAACTAATTGTTTTTTTTTAGAAAATGGTAGTGCTACAGCTGCGAAAGGAAAGGTGGTAAATTCATTATTCTGTAAGCCATTGAAAGGTTCTTGCCCTTTTGCACAAGTGCTAATCAAAATTAATAGAATATCAAAACTAATTGTTAAGGTTTTATCAATCATATCTAAATAAATTCTTATTCTTTAAAATTGATTCGCGTTTCTGCAACCGGGCCTAAATGTTTTAAATAAATTTAAAAAAAAATTTCGCAATATATTTTATTTTTACATAATCATAAGCGTACCAAAAATTAGTATAATATAAATATTTTCTTGAATACATTAAAGAAATTTATTACAAAAATTTTGTTGTCTTTGGAAAAATCACAATACATCTCAGATAAATACATAAATTTCATAACATCTTCAAAAAATAAATAGAAGATGCCAAATTTTCCTTATTGATTGTCCCTTACAATCTAAACCTTATATTACTTTGAATTCGTTTTTTTTTTTTTTTAGGGAAGGGAGAAGATGGAACAAAGTGCGATTATACCATTTTAATAAGTGAAAAGGATATTATTATCACACAGAACGATTTTTTTTATATAATTAAACCACCAGTTCCAACAGTTTTATATGCTAACATTGCAACGGATGCCTAATAGGCAATACCTATTTTAACCATTGTAAATAGAATAAGAAAATCTACCATATATGGCACGATAAATATGTAAATTTGTTATATTTATTTTATGTGTATTTTTTCATCCATTTTGGCAAAAAAGTCTCCTCTTTAAATGAACACATTGAAATGCGCCAAAAATGACACGGTAGGTATATGTACAAATTCATGCCAAAAAATTGTGCGCCATGACGCCAGCAAAAATTTTTCAAAGTTCAAAATCAATAATCGATTGCTTTTGTTACATTTAAGTTACCGCCTTGTCATATGTGGGTGGCGGTGAATCTTGAATTATTGTTATTGTTTCGTTTTGGATGGGTAATGTAACAGCTATGTGATATGGAGGCGGTGGTTGTTCCGCATGGATCGGCGTTATATTATTTGGCACTTGAGAAGTCTCTTCAAACATCTCGTTATGTTCACTTGATATTTGTATTGACTCGCGGCGTTCAGTTCGTTTGGAATTGAACGTTTCTGCTAAAGAGACGAATCCTCCAACTAATAATATCACTAATAATATTGCACAAAATGTTACTGCTTCTATTCCCATACTTGCCTGAAACAAAAAAAAAAGTTGTGCTTATGCAAAATGTCATAATTGAAGAAATTATCATAAAGCAGCCAAAAAATATCATTTTCATAAAATTGCCAAAATAATTAAATATTTAGTATCGAAATCACCACCATTTCCATCTTCCACAATCATCGGCCACTACAAGGTATCCCTCTCTACAATGCTGAAAGTTAATAGTGACCCATCATGAGCCATAGTGTAGAGAAGCCATAAGATAGATAGACTTATAAATAAATTTGTTCTGCGTATTAGGTATGAAAACTATTAATTGTTTAAAAGTAAAAATGTTAGAATAAACAAACTACAAAATTTAGTATTTAGACGAAATGATTAAATTATACTTACACCGTTGAAGTAATATTTGGCTGCGATGACAAAGAAAGGAATAAACCCAATGATTACCCAAATTCCGCACTTTAATTTTGCTGTAGATGAATTTGTTCTATTAATTGGCGTTAAGGAAATATTTTGTCCGGTTCCAATTTGTTCCCAAGAAATTTGTCGTACTCTTGGATTAATTACGACTCTTCCAGGTGTTGCACCGTGATATTCACTGATATCATGACTGAAAATTTAAAGTAAAATAAACGTATATAAACATGAAGTTGTTAATATTTAATAAAAATAAAAAAAAAATAGTTAGTTATGCCAATACAGTTGGTAACTTTTTAAGGGGCTAGTTCTCAACATCGTGTTTCCGATGATTTCAAATACTGCCAACGGCCCAAAAAGATTATGTAAATATGCGACACGGATGAAATTATACCGATATAAGACAAATAAAATACTCTTTTTGGGCTGTCGGACAGAATCAGTGCTTTTGCACTGATTCTGGCAACACCATGATTATAGGTCTAGGTCGGCAAAAAGTTACCAACTGTATTATCATTATATTATTACTAACCATCATGGCGTCTATATCGGTCAAAATTTGTAAACATACACAAGCGACATTGTTTTTTATATAATTCACAATTCTTGTTGTTTATTATTGAAGTAAATCTTGTGGGAGAGAATTTTAAAGAAAATGACGTCAGCGTCAGGAAAAAGTCGAAAAAAAGTGGAAAAATTTAAAGCATTTAAAAAATTTTCAAGAAATCGAAAAAAAGCGGAAAAATTTAAAAAATCAAAAATTCTCAAGAAACTGAAAATGCGAAAAATTCAAAAAATTCCATTTTTTTAAGTGTAAATCTCAAAAGTGAAAAAATCAAAGGGTGTTCAATATTTCCCATAATGATGAAATCATGGAAGATCCAGCAGAATCTGATTTTACACTATAAGAACAAGTTTTAAAGAAATTTCAACCGAAGGTATCCTTGTTCATTTTTATATTCATAAAAATTATAAAGATTTTTATTTTTCAAAAGTAACCGGATAATTATCTCAAAATACTTTTTTCTACTTGTTACCGTTTTGAACCGAAACATCGATATGAATATTTTTATTGAGCTTCATATTTGTGAATAAAAACATAATTTTAGTTCCAAGTTCTATATCTATAATTATTTTATCTTAATAATTATCCTGAACGTCAATTTCATTTTCAGTGCACGTGATATTGTATAGAAAATGTTCATTTTTTATTTATTTTAATTTCTAGTGTTAGTGTTTTAATGACAGATTGAACTAACAATATTAGAAAATAAAATAAACTTGCAGATAAAAATAAAATGTTTGTAAATAAGAAAACATTAGAAAATTTTTAAGAACCTGTGATGGGGCGCGGGAAATCGCGCGTGATACGTCGGTGCCCTGGAATTTCTGTGGCCACCTGAAGAGACACTATCAATGGATTGAAACCGATGTACTGGAGTCACCATTGGTTTTGGGTGTATACCACCACGTCTCGTCCCTGTAAACATATAAATAAATCAACAACCCTTTCATTAATAATTTAATTAACACGTTTTTCTTAAAAATTCTCCTTCCAAATAATTATATCTAGAAAATTTTCTTGCATGCTTTCATAACAAGGAAATGTTATTGAAATCTGCGAAAAATCCATTGTTTACCTGATGAGATGTATGGTGGCGCGTATCTACCATTAAAACCGTAGCCTTGACTCCCTTTATTAATCCAAAAATGCATTTATCCTTCTTAACTGATCACCCTTTAGAAAAAACAATCCACCACACATAATTTACTTTTATTCTTAAACATATCTTTATTGTAAACGCGATTATTTTAGGATTGGCATATGGAAGTGGTGATTGTATACATCTCGGTTGAAACAGGGGTTCTAATTTATTTGCGGCGATATCCCGAGGGTTCATCAGAATACCTACCACTTATTGGGTACCGCTGTTAGACGCTATGGCGACTCTTCCCAGGGACGTCGATAATATACCTGACCTATACTTTATAGGTCGTGCCACACGCGCGCGCTTCAAATTCACACACTACTACATACTATGCCTTTTTAAGGGTTGTATTTATATTTGTTTCACATCTTTTAATCAATATATTGATAATACACCGAAAACATTTTATTTTTAAACGAAACCTCTTTCTTTAATAAGAAAAAAAATATGCATGTGGGAAGTTTAAACATTTCTGACTAGTGTTTTGTGATTATATTTATTACAACAACCCTTATAAATGGATTAATCCCCTTAGTCATACCCATATTTTTCAATTGAAATGCAGTATGCATCATTTATTTTTAAAATTTATGTAATGTGTGCTGACGTATTATAATGAAGAAGTAAAATTGTTTTTATTGTAATGAATATTTTTCCACGCGAATGAAATCTATTTTAAAAAATGATGACTAATAATTTACAGAATTATTCAAACAAATTATTTTTATACTTTAAAGGAATTGAAGGAATTATATTCTTCATGCTCTTATCCAGATTTAAACTCTGAGCCTCTTGTACAAAATAAACAAACGCGGTGTACTAAATTAGAACTTATAAAAAAAAATATACTTCCTTATACTTATAATTTTAGGACAAAAATTTTTTTGACACAAATAAATTGCTACCCTATAAGAGATCAGCAATCTATAAAGAAACTTCGAAAATTTCGATTTTTTTTATTGGATTTTGGATTCTTAATGTCCATACACAATTCACAGAAATTTACTACTAAAATTTATTTTTATAAAGCTACTCAGATTATTTGCTCTAACAATAATTTCATATTATTTATTAAGTAAATGGAGTCTTTATTTCTTGCCTTTCCCTTTTCCTTTACCTTTACCTAAAAGAAAGAAAAATGTAAATTAAATTTTGATGATAAAAAAGGAGACTAATAATATAGATATCATTAATAGTTTGTATTGTTAATTTACAGTATTAAATAAATTTTAAATTATTATTTACCTTTCTTCTTCTTTTTGGCTAGCTTTCTAGCTCTGTAATTTCTCCAAGTCGTCTGTATAATTCTTGCTGCTCTGTTGGTGATAAATTTATATAACATAGCCTGAAAGGCAGCTTCATCTTCACTATCCTTTTCAGCTTTATAAATATTATACACTTTATCCACTTCACGTATCATTGCTTCTAAATCTTTAATATCTTCAGTTATTGAATCACATCTGAAACGTATTTTTATTTATATTAAAAGGCAAAAAACAAATTTTATATAAAAATGTAATTTTGAAGTTCTATTGGCTTTCTAATAATTTATAGTTTGGCCTAAAATTTTTCATTAAAAAAAAATTGCATTGATTGGTGCTATAAGTCTGCAATTGTAATGTACATATTTTGCTTCGTGAAAAAACTTTACTGGTGAAGAAAAACATTTATAATTGATAAAAGAGATAAGAAATGCTGCAACTTAAATCGAGAGATTTAAGAGTATCAGCGTTTATTAACGTATTTGACATAATACGCCAATCACTGACTTCTCTCGCTTTGAATTGATTATCAAGTATATTGACTTAATTTTATGGAATTGAAAATTAAGTAATCATTTGAGTCATATAAAATGTTCATCATACTGTGCCATAATATCGTCCAGTTCATTTTGCCTTTCGCCAACATCTTGATCAAATTTGGAAATCCATGTAGCCAATTGAGCTTCTACTTTAAATTTCCTCGCTCTCATTAATTTTTCTTCGTTCAAATGACTTGCCAACAAATTATCATAATTCATTTGCGATTCTTTAGCACCCACTGAAAGTATTGCTTGTTTATTTTCGCTTTGATCTGCTTCCCGAAGCATCGTCTTCTCAGATTTAGATCTGAATAGAAATGAGAAATAATGATAAATAATAAATGTAATTAAAATTTGTGATTTATTAAGGATCTAATAATAATTAAAAGAAGTTTCCCTTCCTTGATTTTATCTTTTTTTAATACTTACACTAGATCTTGTAATTTCGTTTCAAATTTTTCATCCAATTCTTCCAATTTAACCTTATATTGTTCGATTAACAACTGTTTTTGCGCAAGTTTTATATCCATCTCATGTTGTTGCTGATCTAGTTTTTCTTGCAATCCTTTAATAAGAACGTTTTATTAAAAAATTATAATTTTTATACAGAACTTACTCTCTATTGTAAAGAGACGATCTTTATAGTCAATATAAGCTTCTTTCAACATTGCATCCTTATTCCTTTCTTCAGATGCAGTAATTCTTAACTTTTTCTCTAAGATGGAATAGAAACGTTTTAAGCCTTCAATCAAATCTCTGATGAATGGACTTGAAGGAGCGTTTATTTTGGCGACATATTTTAAGAGACAAGGATTTCCTGTTAGGTATAATATAATTTGCTCAAAATCACTATTTAATGTTTCTCCAAATAACATTTTCATCTTAAAAAGAATTTTTCAATTTAGTTATTTGAATAAATTAGAGCTAATTCAAATTCTCTTAAATTAGATCTAGATTTCATCTGCCAGATAAATTCATTCCATTCTTTTCTAGGTACAAAACAACAATAATAACAGTTTGAGTGATAACCTCAAGAAAGTCATCAACTTTCACACAGTTATAAAAAAAATTAAAAATATTAGATAAAGTCTTGAGGCCTGTTGTAATCTGTAAACTTTTTGCTAATTTGTATGAAAAAAAAAACGCTTCTCGTATTTGGCAATCCTAATAATGATGAAAACATCGCCTGGAAATAATGATAACATGGAACAGGAACAAGTTTTGTTTCCTGAGAGCTAGAGCATCACTCTGGGAAATAAATAACTTACTTTGGTATGTTTTATCAATCCACGCATATGCGCATTAACTGTTCGCATAATAAAATCGACTTTTTCTTCTTTTAAATATTTCCTTAATATATCTCCATCGTCTTTTATGAATTCGTTAATGTAACTCTAAAAAGAAAATAAATTGTTATTACATTTTTGTAAGATAAATAACACAATCAAACTAACTTTTAATTATATAATTTTGTTAAAATTTAAACTTTTAGTCTACAAATCGTTAAAGAAATTGAAACTCGGACACGCAAGAGACGAATTGTTGATTTTTTTGTTTTTGGAAACCTCCCACCAGCTTCGAAAACAATATTCCAGTCCTCAGCAAAACTCAATATAAAAATATCTTAAAATTCAATAATTAAGAAGATATTTTCATAGATTATTAATAGTTAATTTAAAAAATGTGGAGGTTCTTATATTCTATCTCTATCTTTCATATAATTGAATATTTCAATTGGAGATACTTATTGAAAACCTGTTTTTCAATTGCGGATGAAAATGAAATAAGCTAAGAAAATGTTGAAAATTAATTAGTAACGTATAATAATATTTATTAATATTATTATTATTACATATTATCAGATTGAAATTTATAAAAATGTTTTTAATTTGTGATATTTAAGAAAATAAAATAAGAAGGTAATATAGGCAACTATAATAACAGCAATAATCAAATTTGAAACTTACAACACACATCATTTTCTCAAACAATCTTTCAAACATATTGATCATCCTTTCGGCTTGTACATTCATTTCCAATTGATCCATACTGGTTCCAGCAATATTCATTCCGCTCCATGATGGCTTTATATTTAAATCCTTTGCTTTACACAATCCTTTAAATTTTAAAATTTCTTTCAAATATGGTCTCTCATCCGATATGTTCACGTTAGTTTCTAAACCTTCAATACTATCTAAAATATGAGATGATGAACTCTCCAACATTTTCGTTCGTTTATTAATCAATAGGGATGAAAATTGTAGAATGAAATGAAATCGTTGCGTCGCTAAGCGATCTAAACAAGAAATGGTGAATATTAAGTGATTGTTGATAAGTCGTGAGGATTGTTTGAAGTTGATTTTATAAGAAAATTTAAAATGGGGAAGAAAAAGAAAGGATTGGCGAATCGTTTAGCGAAAATGACGGACGAAGAAAGGGCAAGATATTTACAACATAGAGCGGATATAGAAGAGGAAAATCGAAGGAGGAAAGAGCAATTAATAAGTACTTTCCTAAAGGTGAGATTAATATATTAACAACAAAATTTCATAAATTAATTAATTAATTATACGGATATGTACTAAAATTCACCTTAATCGAACCTCATGATAATAAGATATTTACCGAATTCTGGTACTCGAAAATATTGCTCAGTCATTAGATATATGAAAATATGAAGAAACTTTGTTACGCCTAAGAAAAAATTAGTTAGGTCTACGATTTGGAGTTAATTTTGGAATTTTCAGGTTAAACAAATGCCGTGAGTGCTAAAATTTTGTTGGTTTTAAACATATCGATTTTGCGCCCCTCCATTACATTCAAAGTCATTATATAGAAGAAAAGTATTCACTGTATAAAGCTTTACAATGGATTATTAGAAACTTTGAAGCAAAGAAACCCACAGAACATTAGTCGAAATTTTTCGCAGTTCAAAAATTGGTCTTCGAAATTCTGTTGCTCATCCATGCAAAATCTATTTAACTATTTCTTTAGTTTATCATCACCATTTAGTAATTTGAATTAAGTTATTGCAAACAGGCCAAAAATTATCTCTTTTAATACAACATTAACCTCTAAGTACTCTCTCTCTCTCTCTCTTTCTATCTACTACTCTAACTCTCTCTAAGTCTCTAACTACTAACAATTAATTTCAAAATTTAAACAATGTGTAGATTCTAATAAACTCCTTTTAAATTATTTTTAAATGTACTTTTCAGAATAAAATTGGAAAAGAGGATGGTTTTGCAAGACTCAATGTAGCTAAAATCAATCAAAACTGGCATCAAATTTTACGAAAATTAAAATGCAAGGAAATGAAAGAAAACGTTGAAGTAAGATATGTTACAATTTTTTTTGCGTATTTTAAACTATTTTATTTAAGCATTTGAAGCTATGGATAGACAATTTACTTGAGTTAAAGAATCGGACTATAGAAAAAGTTTTGGTGGAATTGGAAGATGCCGAAGAACAATACACGAACAATCTTCAATCACATATGATTTGGATTGACAACTTTATCGGTAAAGCATATTTTTATTTATTTATCTTAATACTAGACAAATAGAAATTTCTATGTTTTATAACTTCAGGCATTTATCTGGCAAAATTTTCAACAATCAAAATACTATTAATATTTTTATTTATTCTTTATTTTTTCATCATTTATTTGTCATATGTGATTGCTCTTTTATTTTCACCTCTAATTTGCTTTGTTCTATCTTCTACTTTTTTGTAGCTTCCTTTTTGATCCACCATTCTTATTAGTGTTCTTTCACCATTCTATTTCTGCATTTTTTCTCTTCGTTAAAAAGTATTTTTTATTACAATCTCTACGTTTATAATCTTTATCTTCTAATTTATTTGTTTCTATGTTTAAAATTTTATAAAAAGCTAATCAAATATATCTACTACAATGAGAAATTGTATTCAAAACAAGGATAAAAGTACTAAAGACTTCTGCTTTCTCCTTTCTTTTGCTAGTTCATATGTTTATTATTATTATAATTGTTTTATTTTGTGTTTTAGATTTCGGTAACAAAAGTTTAGAAGAAATGCATGATGTATACGAGAAAGATTGTAAAGAATTTATGGAAAATGCAAAGTTAGAGAAAGATGAATATTTGAAGAAAGCATATGAAGAACAACTGCATTTAAAAACGATTATTTATTGTCAAGGAAATACGGGAAAGAAAGAGTTAAGGGAACAATATGAATATTATTTGCAAAAAACTGATGATATACTACGAGAGGTAAGAGTAATTTTCATAAAATAATATTTAAAATAAATGTGGGAAAGGTAATTCACCAACAGGCCAATCTGCACAATTTTCTCTTCCTTTGCCTGCTAGACATGTTATGAGTCTTGCTGAATATGTGCAATTATCCAACTTTTCAACTGAAACAAATTTTGTTATTAATTTAAAACAATAAAATCATAAATATTAAAACAAAAAATAACCACGTACACCTTTGAAATTAATATTACAAAAATTATTTCCAAAAGGAAACTTGGAAAACACCACAAAAAGAAAGAAATAAAAAGTAATTGATGTCTTATTTATATATCAAGAAAAATAATCAATACTTGAAAGGAGTCAAAAGAAGATAATAAGGTATAATAGAAGAACAAATAGAAAATTGTAAAGTTTTTGTCAAAAAAAATTCGAGGATTCGCTTTTACACTTTTCTTACCTATTTCTGACATTTCGAAAAAACACTCATCAATCATATCCTGAAGAAAATCTTTCAATTCTCTGTGACTTGTAGTTGCCACTAATCCTGTAGATATTTTTGTAATTTCAGGAAAACCCTTTGCGTCCAACTAAAAATAAATTTTAAATTAAAAAAGAAGAAAAAAAAAGACTTCTGTAATTTGGCTTCATTTCGAAGATATTTGAGATTTACAATGGAATTAAATTATAGAAGACCACTTTGTTGTTTAACAAAACAAAGTAGGTCCCAGAATTATAAACATCCTGTACGATTTTCATCGATATCACACTTCAAACATTATTTTTGGGCATAAATGATATTTTTAGTTACCATGTTATATTGTTTAAAAATGCAATGGACAACACATCTTTTAGGATCGTTTTTATCAATAGGAGCTCTATATCTAATAGTTGGTTTTTTGGTAGTCGAAGTTGTTGTGGTTACTGCTGGATCATCTTGTCTCTTGGTTCTATTTTGTAAACCACGTCTTGGACCTGTAACAAATATTTGAAAAGTTTGAAGCATGAGATTTTACGAAAAACTATTTTGAATAAAAGTCGGAGTAAAGGTTCTTAAGAGCTGAAAGTTCTAGAAAAGAATTTTTGACCAAAATAATAGCTGTTCCGTACGATTAAGACATAAGAAATAGTAGTTTTTATTAAAGAAAAATGATGTTGATCTTCATTTGACATTAAAACCTTCATCAGAAAAGAATGAAGATGACTGATGAAGATTAAATTCTTTAAACTATTATACTTCTGATAAAAATAACAAAATAAATACAAACCATAAAATCGAGGTTCTTCAGGATCATCATCTGTGGAAACATTTAAATTTAAAGTACTATTATCAACTTTTTCTTCAATCACTGGTATTGTCGGAATCAAACAAGTCGTAATTACTTCATTGATATTTTTATAAGTATCTGACATAATCACTTCACACTCCAAACCCTGTTATTTAAAAAAAATTATCTTAACATTATTTACTACAAAAACATAAATCTTACATTACAAATTCGAAACAATACAATAAATAAAATAACGCAACTTCTATTTGCCATTTTAACTGTTTTAAAATTCGCGGGTGTCCTTTTTATTTACAAAACGATAATAATTATCTTTACAAATAAAAAAGTATATGATTGACTTATCCGTTTATCATTGTATTACACGCAAACTAAAATGAGTGATTTAAAGGAAGTTATTAAAGATTTATATAAATTAATTGATGATTGCAAGGCTAAATATAATGGAATTTGTGCAATAGTTGGATTATTGGAAAATCAAAATAAAGAAGATAAATATGTGGAAGAAGCTAAATTAAAAATTGCAAATTTTAATGAGTATTTAAAAAAGAAAATCGAAGAGAATGATGTTTATAAACATACCAAACAAGAACTTAAACGAATACGGGTAAGAATAGCACAACTTACATTAAAAGTAGAAAAAGAAGGAACAAGCAGTAAAATGGAATCTTTTGAAGAAATTATATTACTCCAAGATGAACTTTGTGGTATAACAGAAGAATCCGCGGAAATACAAGAAGAACGTTTAACATGTGAAATTAAATTAAAAGAAATTAAACAATCACTTTTACAAAATAATCAACCAAAAATAAAAAATAGCATGGATCAGGAAGAAATAGAAAATCTTGTAAGTAACGATTATGAGATTGAAGAAGTTCAAGAAGTTAATGAAGATCCAGAAGAAAGAATCCAGGAATATATTTATGATGAAAGTAAACCAGACGAGAATAGTGAAGAAAATAGTGCAGATATTAATATAGAAGATAGTAGGGAATCTATAAACCGAAAATCAAGTGCAAGATCTTTTGGAAATCATGGGCCAAATATAAGTTTAGATGAATTGTCCCAAATGCATCAAAAAATCAAATCCAAAAAAGTATAATTCTTGTTTTTCAATTTGTTTCTATTTGTGGATATTTTTTTAATTAAACTATTTAATGAATCATTGTATTATCAGTACTTATGTTTAATCTATGTCAATAATACCTTTCTCACTTTTTACATTTAAGGAAATTAGTCATTAAACATATTTCTTGTTGCAAAATTTTATTATTTTCAAATATGACAAAACCAAATAATTTTATTTGTTGATTGTTGCACTAACATGAAAGAAATACTAATTTATTTTTTGGATTATGTGATTTCCGTAGTACATTTTATTTACTTATTTATAATCATAATTGTAATAATTTTAAAATGATTTCAATTAGTGTACATTCTTTACCTGTCTTTGCAAATGAGGTAGTCATATGAAAGTATTTAAACAAGACGAAGACAAAATAAACGTAGCGCCATCTGGAACCTCATTTGTGAAGATTATGATGTTTTGGGTGTAAGAAAAGTACACGAGCGTAGGTTGCCGAACAGACCTAATAGCGGCCCATCCATTGAGGTTCTTTCACGTCGCACTATCTTCCGAGTTTATCGAGAAAGAAAGCATGACGTGATCGACAATCTTGCCCATCCACATAAACGATTTCCTGCTGCCTTTATCCACAACAATCTTCAATCCTCTCAATTTTGTCATTTGACAAAACTAGAGGAAAGAATGTTCGTGGATGATTTCTTTTTTCTTACTTTTGAGAGGATTCTTTGATATTGAAAGAAAAAAGTGTCCTTTTGCAAAATTCATCATTAGGTAAGACAAAAGGTGTTTTCGTTAAGTCAATCGTAGAACTTTGAATAGGTTAAATAGGACAATGCTTTTTTCTTGACTAGGTTGTCGAAAATACGAACAAGTGCATTACTTATATGTAAGTAATGTTTTTTGTTTTGATAACAATACATAACTTGAGTAACTTGCTGAAAGAAAGTAAAAATGTTCTTCATAAATTTTGCCAATAAACCAACAAAAGGTGTGTGTCAATTAAATTTGCAGAAACTTGTAATAAATATAAATATGTTATTTATTTTAGAACAATGAAGAATTTGAAGAAATGCGAGTTGCCAAAGAAGCCAAAATTCACGAGTTATGGAGGAATATTAGTCAAGTTCTTAGGAATTACGTAGAAAGGACTGATTTGAAAAGAGCACATTTAGCCGAACTCACTACTTTGGACGCAGAAAGTGCAGAGGAAATTGTCAAAAATGAAAAGAATATTAAAAGATGTCAGGTAAAACTCTACAAAAAAATTTAGCCAATTTCAAAAACTTCTAACTATGAATCTACGCATACAGAGACTAAATCTATGACAGAGAGAGAGAGAGAGAGAGAGAGAGAATTGTTTCAATAAAAACTTAGTCCGATTAAATAATTATTTTGCTTTATTTCTAAAGTATTTACCTTTCTATAAAGATACTTGTTTCAGACTGAATTGAAAAAACTTGAAGCAGAATTTGAAAAATTAAAAAAATCTCAAAAAGAAGAATTAAAATCTATAAATGATGCAGTAGAATCATTACGTAAAGAACATCTTCAAATAAAAATTCAACATAAGAAGGAATTAGATTTTGACGTAAAGCAGCTCCTTCTGCTAAGTAACCATTCAAATGATTCACTTACCTATCTACAAAATTTATTTACCAAAGGAGAAAAAATCCTCCAATTAATGCAAGTTTGCCGCAAATTAGAAACACAAAAGGAAAAAGTTTTACGATTTAATAATACGACAAATGAAGATTTAGAAGATGTACTCAAAGAAATACAAGAAGATGAAAGAAAAATTAAAAGACGGAGTTCATCATCAGCTTCATCTACTTCTTCAAATTCAAGCAATAGTGGTTTAAAAAGAATTAAGGCTAAAACTACTCAAAAAATTACCATACCTAAAAATGGAATTATAAATGAAACTTTTGAAGTACTTCAAAATTTGGATAATTTTTGGATCAATTTTAATAAAGTTAAAATTGAAAGTATAGAAATGAAAAATGAATGTAAAGAATTAATGAAAGAAAATGAAAAAATGAAAGAGACGATTCGGAATCTTTTGGAAGAGATTGCTTTGGAAAAAGTTGCAGATAGATTAAATGTGCAAAAGGATTTGTATATCAGAGAAATACATTCAGCTCCAATTTGCAAGCCAAAATCTGGGCTAAAAATATGAATCTTTGATTTATTTTTGCTTGATGTATAAAATCAAGTATAAAATGACCTACAAATATAACTGCTAAATAATTTTAATTTTTTTATGCACCCATATTTTTTTCTTATTATTGCAGTGCTTTTTTAATTGATGCATATTTCTATATAAAAATAAGAATATTGTACTATATATAATGTAATGGTAAAATTATAATAAATAACTTATTTTTGCAGTAAATTTTCTAAAAGCTTTAAAGATGAAAGTGTGAAAATAAATGTGAGTTACATCCCCAATTGGCATTTCTTGAATCTCCTTGCATATTTTTGCAACTAAAATCACAGTTTTACAAGAAGTCTGAAAATTTCTTAACTTAAAATATTTGACTAAGAAATGGAAAAAAGCAGATGTTTGCAGATATAAAAGAAAAGAAAATCTGGAGTGCGCTCCGCTCGATTTTCCGCGCATTTTGTATCAATGAAATGGTAAAATAATTAATTGGTTATAATGTCAATTAGTTTATCTTTAATTAGATATTATAAAAAAAAAAGTTTTAATTGGCTTCACTGCACCTCTCAAGCTTATGCTCTGCTGCCACTGTAAGCAGGACCGCGCAAACATTTCATCCGCGATCAATGTCAACATATTCTATGGTAAATATCTTAGTTAATTTTGAAGATAAATGAATGAAATAAAAAGCGTTATTTTCATGATAAAATACACTTTCTATAATTATATATAAATAGTTATTCTGGAAAAAATCGTACTTTCGGTTTCGCTGGAAATGCTATCAACTTTTATTTTTTAAAGAATAGCATAGCGTTTTTTTTTTTCAATTATAGAAAGTATATTTAGTTAGCGACCTTCTTTTTTGGTCTATAAATGGTGCATCAAATTTGAACCCGATTGAATAAAGCATTAGACTACCCAAATGTATAATATAACTAATATAACTATTCATTTCATAGAGCCAGCGTACTTTATTCATAAACGAATTTATACAATTTAATATTGTAACGAACTTATAGGCAACTAAACATACACCTAATATGACGCGCCGGAATATTCGAGAAATTTCTAGATTAATTAAATTCTAGGAAATGATACGTTACGGGAAATTTCTAGATGTCTTACAGGTAGGTATAAATATGAAGAAGCACAAGCACTGGGCAGTTTTTGTCAAGAAGAGTGCGCGTAATATAAATCTTCGTAAGAAATAAATACTGTTGCTCAGCCAATATAAATTGTGAATTACTATTACTCGGTCAATATAAATTGTAAATAATGCATTATTTTAGTCATAGAGAAAGAATGTACCATATACTCTTCACCACTTGCACATAGGCAGTTAGAATATAATCGGAAATACAGTAAGTTAAAATACTGAGCCAAAACACCAAATTAGTAGGGATGTAAATAACAATTTTTGTAGGAATGTAATATGCATTTAATATATACCGTAAAATTTAAAATATAATACGCACTTTTTTTTACTATTTTTCACATGAAAAAAACTGGGTGCATATTACACTCACGTCAAATTTTTATGCGATTACCACAACTTTTCCAAAAATGTCACACTAAATCAAGCATGCGCATTATACACGGATGCGTATTATACTCGTGATTTTACAGTAGTCTTTATTTGATATAATAAATTACAATAAATATATTATTTTTGTAGACACCTATTTAGCTATATAAAAACACATCTTTGTGCATCCAACAAAAAATAATTTAAAGTGTTTATAACAGTACATTTACACTGTATCATGCTTTATAAGTTATTTTTCGGGATTTACTTTTCGGTTTTCATTTAAATTTATACTGCAAAGGGGGGAGACAAATATTTGCATGATAAAATGTAGATTTACCACAACAAAAAATTCTTTAAACCAGTGGTGAGCAACACTTCCTTTTCATCATACATTAAAATAAATTTTTGTTAAAAATAATTTCAATGCGACAGGCAATCAAAATTCAATACAACGGAGGATGTCGAATAATCGAGACTTTATTGTACAAGTCAATTGAATGGTAATTTTGACATATCCCTCAGATTACCTGTTTTCAATTTTAAAATATTTTAGTTTGAGATTATTTTCAGGCATTCATACTAAATGATTGAAATGTAAATTGTATCTAATTAAATATTGAAGTGCTTACCACCATTAAAAACAATTAAAAGAAACAAGTTTTAACTGGAATTAATATGAAGCAGTCTTTTTTGTCTTGTATTGGAATACTTCCGAATTTTCTACAAGACACTTTAATGTTAAATCTTAATTTTGGTTTTTTTTTATAAATACATTTAGAAAGAATATAATAAATCAATAATAAATTATTTAAAAATTAAGTAAATTACATCACATTAAAAAGATACTTTTCTTTGTAAGTTGTAATAAAAATGTTCATTTTGATTAAAGTTAAAACTTAATTGTATTAAATTCCCTTTTTTTTGGACGATTAGACTCTTTGTATTTCGAATAGTTTTACATCTGTATCATACCATACAGGAGGATCCATATTTCTGAAACAAAAATTATTACAATGAATTATAAATTAAATTACCATATAAAATTAATTAATAATTACTCTTTTAGTTTTTTTTTTTTTTGATAGCTTACACAGTTATGGAAATATCTACGTTGATATACACCACTGCAAGCTACCAAATAGACCTGCTAAACTTCTACTTCCGTAATATTTTCATTTGCATTTCTATTTTCTACAGATAAAACAAATTTAAACCGTAACTTACCTTAAGTAGATCACACCCCACATGTATGTTCTAAACCAAGTTGTAGTTCCACTATTAGCTTGATATTTCCTAATTAGAATAGGATGTGGAACAGGTAATAGGCCTACAAGAGTTCCATGTTGCAAAAACTTCAAAATTTCGCTCTCATCAGTTAGGCCCCTATAAAAATTGTAATTATTTTATGAATTATTCCTTATAAATAATAGTTTTACTTGTCAATGCAAATTTTTTCTACTTGTGGAACCAAGACCTGAAGCAACCTCATGATAGTTTGCAAAGGTAATTTTGTCTTCCATGAATGAACCCAGTCGGCTGTTGGAACCCACAACGTATTCGGATTTTCATCAGCTGGCATGACTCTCAAGCTATTTTTCTGAAAATTTAATTTTGAAACAACTATAATAAACATTTAATCAGATTTAATGAATTATATGAAATAAATCTTTTTAAAGAGATAATTAGTGAATGTGATACTATCACTTTTATATACATACATACATATATATGAGTTTTATTATATAACTGGCTACACGCCGGCTAATAAATTGATAGATGGCTCAACAAAACATCGCACATATAATATATATATATACAAGATTTTAATTGTTTACCGTATTAACCCTTTGTTTTGGAATTGGCGAGACTTCTCCTGCTTTCTTCACATCACTTGCTGCATCTGATAATTTTGATTCTGGAGATTCTTGTAATGAATCCTAATGTAAAGAGAAACAAAAATAAATTGAGTAACTACTATGTTTATCAAATTGATAATTTACTTTTTTCACATTTCTAGTTTTAAATTTTTATTATTTTACTGGATCAGAATCAACATACAAATTTCTTGGTTTGAGCTATTTTCAAAGAGTTTGGGTATTTTTTGAACAACTACTTCAAAACTTATTTGACATGTTTATAATTTATCTTTATTAAATATGATTTTAAACCTTACCTTTTCACCATTTTCATTTGGTAATCCGGTACTTTGTGGTGGAGGACTAATATTCACTGTAGCCATACCATTTATAATATTAATTTGATCAACTTGCTGATAGGCCGGATGAGCGCTCTCACGTTCTGTCATTTGTATTATGCCTGGAGTATCTGGTAAAGTAGCTTTTAAAGTTCCAGGTTCAGCTGGTAAAGCAGGATGTGATCCTTCCATTGCCAATTCTGATACATTTTCTCTACTAGCTGCAGTAGATAACTGTTTATTCTTTGTCCTTTTGTTTAGAGATTTCGTAATCGATGAATAATCACATGGAAGATTTGCTAGGCCATGAAATACTTGCCGTTTACGGATTATTGTATATACGAGATTAGAATTTCCTACAAACATAAAATGAAGTATATTAATGGTTAATTTAATCCATTGTTATAAAATTATTCTGAAAAAAAACTATAAATAAATTTTAACTTACCATCAAATTGGTATTGAATTATATTATTGAATATTTCTAATAAAAAGAAAACTAAATGGTGATTAGAGGGAGAAGAAAATAGGAACCATGGGGTGCTGAAAGCTTCAAGTAAATGTAGTAATTTTGTGCTTGCTACCATTGACAATGTCTTTAAATATGGAGAAACTGTAAAAAAAAATGTAAATTAAGCTCGTTTTACTTTAATAGAAAAAATCTTACCATTGACCAGAATGGTTAATAAGCAATCAAATAAAGGTTGTAATCGTTGATGTCCCGTTGTAATTATTTTATGAAAAACTATTATTAACAGATCTGCATGAGTACCTGTAAATACAGGTATGTCCATTGGGATTGTGGCTGTATAAGGTTTGTTTAAACGTACTCCAAAATTTCGTTCACCAGATAAAAGTAATAAAATAAATACGCCAATGTGCATTAAGCCTACTCTTGCTGAAAAATAAAATATTTTAAATGAATATTTAAAGAGCTAAATTTCACTTACATTGATCCGCTCTTGAGTCATTTAAATGATAAAGTATGGGAACTAAAATTTCTAGGACGTCACTGCTCTTTAAAACATAATACAAAAATTTCTGTAAAGAAAGTAAAATGTAGTGAGATACACCAATTTATAATTACATAAATATAAGTTAGAGAAGCTTACAAATAAGACATTTTCACTGGAAAAAATTTAAATTTGAAAAAAATTGGCAATACACGTTTTATAAAGCCATAATTAATAATTTAATTAAAATATAAATAGTTCTATGTTTCAAAATTTTGAGAGAATACTTTCAGAACAATATCGCCTTTCAAATTTGAAATTCTATATGAGGCCCAACGAACTTTATCCAAATTGTAATTATTGGTTCAAATTAATTTGAAGATAATTTTGTCAAAATTAAAACAAAAAATGCCAAACCTTATTATAATCACACATTTTCCAAAAGAATACAAGTAACTCTTGATGAAAATGGACCTTCTTTGTTGAATTCGGTAGATACGTTTGCACCAAAGGATTATTCAATAACCTTGTAATTCCATGTAATATAAACTGAAAATCTTCATCTCTGTGTATCCTTGATAAATAATTAATGAACAGATTGTCTGGACAATTATTCTAAAACACCTTTTGTATAGTTTCATTGAAAAATACAAGAATATTCAATAATCACCTCATCTCCAGGTTCTAATGGATTTGAAGTGCTCGTGTCATGATCCAAAGTTACAATTAAAATTTGTAGAGCAGCTTCTACTAGTGGTTCTAGAGAATCATTAAAAATTAGGTGATTATATGGCACACCTAAACCGACAGGGTCGTAAGCACATACAGTGTTTAGAAGGGATGTGAACATGGGAAGAGCATGACGATTTTCCGCAGAGGTCAAATACCTAAAAGAAAGAGTAATGCGCTTAGTGCATCATGATATTTTAAAAATAAAATTGTTACATTTTCAATTTTTAAGAAAAACAAAATCAATTAAATTGAAAAAAATCATAATATGAATATCAAAAATAATCATAAATCTTTTTAAATTATAATTTTATTAATTTTAATCGAGCATTTATTTAATAGATTGGTGGCGCCATCTATCCTCATTGTATGAGAATTCAATAAATTCAAAATTTTGTAATGTTAAGCTTTTTATTTAATTGTTTATTTATTTTACTTACGCAATCCATTTATTAGGATTTTGGGATATATCTACTGGGGGGTGGTACATTGTTTCACTAAAGCAAGTTAAAAGAAGCTTAAGAAGTTCTGTTCGATTCGAGTCTAACATGGGATGTCGCGGGGGTGAGTGTGCAAAGCCCACACCTGCTTCCCAAATATATTCGCAACTGTCGATTGCAGACAGATCTTCTGCCTTATCCTATAAAAATTAAAATTAAAACTTTTATTTCATCAATTTATTCTAATACTTACTGGACCACTTTTTCTGCTGTTAATTACTGTAAAATCTGGACAGAAGAGCAAATCCTATAAAAAAATATCAATTAAAAATATTGTGCATGTTCTATTTCAAAGAATTTAACTAAGAACAAGCATTTAAATTCTAAAATTTTGTTTCTATAATATATTTATCACATGCAGCAAAAAAGTATATTTTTTCCAAAAAAAGAAAGTGCGAAAATGGCAGCAATACAATCACAATTGGAAAACCTTTCTTTTACCTTTCAAAAGCTTAAAGTAAAAAATGAATGAAAAAAGAAAATAATTTCTTACACAAATTGCGTTGATTAATGATTGTGCCAATGGTAAAGACTCTTCCTCATTATCAGATTGTGCAGGTAAAGATGACCAAAAAAATCCTTTCCATTCTGAATCCTCAAAAATATATGGCAGTATTCGTGTTAAAAGTCTCACACAATTTAAAACTAAAATAAAAAAGTTATGTAGTCATTGCTATTGAATATGACATTTCAGAAAAGCTTCGGAATAGTTCACCTCTGTTATTCATGGTTAATTAAAAGTGTACTACTCTCAATCTATACTGAAATGACATTTTGTGTATTCAATATGGTAATACACTTCCTTAATACAAACCTGTCTGTTGTTCATGCTGAGTGCGGCAACTACTATCCACAGCTTTAACCAATTTTTCGACAGCTTTATAGCATAATGTAGCTAAATTTGAAGGTGCCTCTTCTCGTAAACTTCTTATTTCTGTTGCTGGCACTAATGTAAAAATGTCTTGGACATTGTTCACATTTTCTGACCAAAATTGATTCCAGAATACTTCATCACTAGCATCTATTGTCTATAAAATTAAAAAAAAAAAGGTGATAAACCAAGTGAAAGTAAATAACTCCATTTAATTCCGATTATTATGACCATATATGAAAAAATCTATTTCACCAATGTTTCGCTTTAGCTATTTATTTAGATTAAAGCATCATCAAGGAATAGAAAAAATATTAATTCCAAAGTTCTTTTGAACACTTAGGGGTTGGTTTTATCTCATCGTATTATTCGTTATTGTTTTGAGAGTTTCAGTAGCCGATTTTGCTCAAGAGTAACTTGCTTCAATGTATTTTTACACGGATTTTTAAATTTTTCCACGAACTTGAAAAGTTCATATATGAAATCTAAATGTCTGTGTGTGCATATGTGGACTCTGTTATCTTTAGATATTTTTGTATTTTGATTGAAGATTCGGAAGGTACTTCGAAAAATAATGGGGGTAATTTTTTTGTCGCATTTTGATAGCTGTTGATGAACACCCTGAAAATACAGGTCAAAATGTGATATTTTTTTCAATTTTGTGCCATTAATTTCTGTATTGTCAAAAATAAAGCAGTTAAAATATTTCAATGCAGGTTATGTTAAATGTTAATCCACCCAATATGATATTAATGAAATTTGTCGATGTTGTATGTCAATCTACAAAAATGAAATAAAACGTAAGTAGCTAAAGTTACTTCTCATTTCTCTTATTATGCCCCAAAAATTATGAAAAATATTAAAATCCCCAATTTTCAAATTTTCCATCTCTTTCCACTCATTATAATCAGAAAATTGTATGAAATTATTCACGAAAATGGAAGAAATTTCAAAAATTTTCTTATTGGACCTCTTTCTAACACACATGATTAATGTAATAATACCATCACGAGATGAATGGATAAACAAAAAATATGTAGGAGCGGCAAAAGGAACTATCTAGTACACAGATGGGGCCAAAAGCCTAAATGGCACTGACACTGAGATAAAAGAAAGCAACTCCAAAGGAAGAAAATAATGCTATTCCTGGGCAAACATGCCTCTATATTTGAAGCGGAGGTGGTTGTCATTGGATGGTGCAAAAGGAACATGATAGAATTGTGGCTTAACTCTAGTGGACCAATAACTATCATCTTTAACAGCCAAGCAGCATTAAGGGAGCTCAAATTGTCTGCAACAAGTTATTGAAGAAACTTGGCTACTGAAGGACTAAGAAACCAGATGTGCACAATAGGAAACTCTCAGGGCTGCAATACAGCAACGCAAGACGTACCACCTCAGTGAGAGAGGAAACTATAAAAACAAATATCATATTTTCTGCTCAAATACTCATTATCAAATCCCCCAGTTAGTAAAAAGATTACAAAAAACAAAACTTTTGAGCGAAATAACTTTTAATTGTAATATTATTTACAAAAACGATTTATTTTTAAGATACTCAAATGGACCAAACTATATATTGGAAACTTCTATTGAATCAATCAAATTTACTAATATTCTCTAATGTAATCAACAAAATTCTACAGTATTTGAGTAGCAGCTGGCAATTTTAAAATTCAGAACACCGATTTATTAACCAAAACACACATACAGCTACATTTTTTGATTATATATTTTCATATGTATTGTTAAACAAGAGACATAGAATAACCATTTAATCATATTGGCAAATGAACATTCTGCTTAGTATTCTAAGATCAAAATATATCCTAACACAAATACGTTAATTATCTTTGTAATATCAAACACTTATTATCGGAGGAATATTTAAAATAGACCAAGTACCATATACAATAAACAACACACAAAGATAAATTTAAAAACTTCAGTTAATTTCATTCATACTGAATTGAATGTATTAATCTTTTCAA
This sequence comes from Coproporus ventriculus, assembly GCA_027574865.2. Lineage (NCBI taxonomy): Eukaryota > Metazoa > Arthropoda > Insecta > Coleoptera > Staphylinidae > Coproporus > Coproporus ventriculus. The sequence goes on along the minus strand of JAODAH020034362.1, from coordinate 9,573 downwards.
TGAATCCGATAATTTAATATTGGGAATTTTGAATAATCAGAATAATAATGTCAATAAAAAAATGTGATAATTGATGCTCTGTTTGATGTTCATTCTTAACAGAGGAAACATATTTCTTCAAAAGGAACACTTAAAGTTAAGTCTAATTTTAAGGAGGTTAATTTACATACTTCTGTTTTGGTCGTTAATTGAATAACAGCTTTGCGGAAATTTAATTTCGTATCGACATTGCCCATTTTTTATATTTTTCCGACGAGCATAGGGAAACTGAATTGCACACACACATATACACGCAAACTGAAATGTCAGATTTGACAGCTCACCTACAACAATAGATGACGTAAATGAATTTGAACCAATTAATTTTTTTTGATAATAGGAAAAATTATTTAAATTAAACTAATTATTTTAATCGTTTAAAAATCATTAATAATAATAATTATTTAATATATTCGTTAATTATTTACTGCAAGAATACATTTGAATTTGTAATTTACTTGCGACATCTATTGTTTTATTTTGCATTTAAAATTTCAATTCAAATTTCTATCTGCTACGAACACTGAATTTCTTTAAAATATTAATAATAATAACAGACTAGAGGCTAGTGATAAATTTTGAAATTAATTGGCAGATATAAAGAGCCAAGGGTGAAGTTAATAAGCCATATGCTTTAACTATCTACTTCCAAATTTTATATATATTCTATAACTTCAAATTTTGACTTCAAACATTAAAAATTGTTATATTTTTTTCTTTTGCTTATGGTGTTCGTAATTGCAAACTTCTAACATTTCAGTTTGAAACTATCTCCTAAATGTTCTTTATAAAATAAACATAAATTGGAATTAATAAATCGGTACTCGCATCGTTTGGGAATGGCCAAAAATAGGCTAAAACAGGTAACGAGTTGTATAAATAAAGTGGAAAATCAAAGAAGTGTTTTTATTAATACCAATTTGAAAAAATACTTCACAGAAATCTATAATGTACAGACATCTTTTATAGGAACAAATTGATAACAACGTTTGGACATTTGTAAACTGCACATTTAATAAAGTGAGAATTATAAACACGTTCGCAACGGTAGCGGTAGTGGTAAAGGTAGAGAAAATAGTAAAAGCAATGGTAATGAAATTTAGGAGGATTTTAATCTTTCTAGCAGTAACGCAGATGTTGTAAGCATGTATGTGCAAACTACCCAAATAAGTAAAATAGCTCACCTAAAGTCAAAGTATATAGTTGAGCAAAGATAGTAAAGATGAACTTTAATCAAAATTTATTTATTCCTACCCCATCTACTGTTTTTTTGCTACAGTAACTTTTACTACTACTGCTTTGGATTTGCTAATAATTCTCGCATAATTTGAATAGTACGCGCAAATCTATTGTATTCACGGTTATATACTTTGATGTCCTTACCAACTTTATGTCAATAATTGTGATCTATGTTACCTATGGTTGTGATGTTTAAAAATCAAAGTTGGCGCAGTATGGTTGTCGTAGTTACCATTCTCCATTATTATTTAATTTCAAATGAATCTAAATCAGTTTGTAATTTCAACGCACAACATTAAGAAGCATTTTGTTCTAGTTCAAAAAATAAGCCTAAAATTGAAAGAGTGAATTTGAAGAACACAATAGAGAGACGCATTGGTGTCCTACTACCAATACTACCTCAAGAGAAGATCAAATTTGGTAATAATGAAACGGAAATTATAGGATTGAATTTTATCAGGCCATTGATAAAAACAAAATGGCGGACTGGAGGAAAAATTGGAGGGAGATCTAATTTAACATTGAAGAAAATAAAATCAGAAAAATTAAATAAGAAATCGTTGAATGAAGTGGAATGTCAAATGTGGCAGAGCGGACTCAATTATTAGAACAGATTTAAAGGAAAAGGTAATTAATAAATTGTGACGTCAGCTGATTGTTGAACTGTGTGTTTTCCTATGATTCAACAATCAGCTGACGTCACAACGGCGAGCGACAACGACAACGTTCGTTTTTCCCCGATGTAGTCTGTCCGTTTTTACGTCCATTCTTCGTTTTATTTCCTCGTTTGTGACCTTGTCCATTTACAAAACATCACAACTCCCCTTCTCCAAAATTCTATTTCACTTGCGTTTATTTTGCTCTTGGCTTTTTTATTTATTATCCAGTTTCCTACCCCTACGTCATAATAGTCCCAACTATTGTAGGTATTATATTCTTGTTTTCGCGTTTCATGCAATACGCCATCCCATAATAGTACAAGATTTAGTTATTTTATCGATGTTGTAGCTTGTCCTAACCAGTTTATTTCTCCGCAGTTCCGTTTTTTGATATTATATATCTTATGTATTGCAAATTGCTTGTTTGATCTCTCTAATTTCGTCAAATATTAGTTTTTGCACTTATTCTTTCAGAGTTATTAAGAACTCTGTTGTGTTATAGTATATCTCTAGTCCAAAATTTGTGTGTTCTTCTTCCAATTTCCGTAGCGTAGGTTTAGATCCTCGTCATCTTGTGCATTATCTGATCAACCGCAAAGCTTAGTGTGTACAAGTGCCCATGCCTTCACATTCCCTTTTTAATAGTTTTAGTGTTTTTTGCAGGAATACTTTGAATAGTGTTGGTAACATGAAGCAATCCTGGAGAAGACCCATTGTTGAAGGGTTTTCACCTTCTTGTTGTCCTGCTTGGTCTCCTTGATTTACTTGGACTTGCATAGATATCGTTTTTCTACGAACATCGGCACGTAGAATTAAGTACAAAGTCCGGAATGAAAAGTAAACTGCTTGCTGGAAAGTTTTCCCAACCTACAATGACAAAATATTATATTGGAAAAAGTACTGTTGATTAAACTTAGCGGGAGCAAGATTAAAAATTTTAGCTGAAGCAACAAATTTGAAGTAACATTCCCCTCATACATAACTAAACAATCAAGCAATTGTGGAGTCCGCGGTAACCAAATCAAAGCTGGAAATCCAATTAAAAATTTTTTGTAGTGCTTCCAATAGGCTGAAACAGAAATTTTCATCATCATAACTTACCAGCCATAAAACTTTTGAGAGAAAGAGATAGACGAGTAGAGAAGAAACTGAAAGTGAAAATAGACGAACAAGAGAAGGTTGAATGAGAGGACAGACCAGTAAAAGACAGAGTAAGAGACGACAGACGTGCAAGAGAAGACAGAGAGAGAAGACAGGTGAGAAAGTGAAGACACTTTCTCTACTCTCTTCTCTCTCTCTTTTCTCTTACTCGTCTGTCTTCTATTTCTCTTTCTTCTCACTTGTCTGTCTTCTCATTCTGTCTTCTCTTATACGTCCATTCAGTACTTTCTGCTTCCGCTCTTACTTGTTTGTCTTCTCTTTCTCGTCTGCTTCTTTCTTCTCCTCCTGCTCTTCCGTCTCCCCATTTCCTTCTCCTAAACTAAACGCATTTTGCTTCTTTTGTAATTTTACCGTAGGTTTATTTTCATCGGCGAATTATGCTAAAATTGTTCTGAATATATTTTTTATATTTGTACTTGTAATATTACCAACTTTAATTGTTAATTATATTTTATATTGTATGTATACATAGAAAATATTGTAATTGTATTACGCATGCAGACAAAAATAAAAATAAAATACAATACATATAAAAGTGGAACTTCATGTAATGTGTAAACACATGAGATTATATTTTAAAATAAATGTTGAAAATGTATTAGATTGAATTTGTGGAGTTAATACACTGTTGTAAATAAAGTGGTTTGTTGGTATATTGGTAAAATATTATTTTAATATTAGTGCTAAACAAAATACAAATTTCAAGTGAAACATTCTGCTAAGGAAATTACCGGTAAGTAAGATTTATTTCAGAATCGTCTCAAGGAAGCTTACTCATAACAGAAGTTAGGGACCCAAAGGAACGTTCGGCCTAATTCTTTTCCTTCTATTCTTATTTTACTGACGTTTTCTTTCATTTTACTGGCTATTCCAGCAAAAAAGAATGCCGAATGAGTTTTGCGTAAAAGATCAGCGTCCTAAAAAAAATTGTATATTTAATTACGTGGTCCTGAATAATTTTGAGCCCATTTTCGCATATTTTAAGCGAAAAAAGTGTTAAAAACGCAATTGAAAATTTCCGTTCATTTTCAGAGCACAAAATCTTTGAACAGCCGCCATTAAGGCAGGATCGTACCTAGGAAGATGAAATTTTGGGAAATCTTCGTATTTTGCGATAGAGTTCAAATTTAGGGTCCGATCGATGAGGGGGCTCTGAAGGTGCGTGCTCATTTGGGCTGGAATGTCTCAACAGAAAATTGTAATTTTTTTAACAAAAGAGAACGTTTGTGAAAAATATAATAGTAGAATTTAGTATTTAGAAAATATTTTTGCAAATAATTTTTTCAACAAAATCACTTATTTCGAAAATAAAAAATAAAAGCAATATATTTCTCCATTAAAGCCCATGCCAGTATAGGCCTACGTTTTTCATTCTTGTCTAAAAGAAGCGTTCCACAAAAGGGTGACTACTTTTAATCTCGTGCAGCCACCTTGTCTATTTTACACCATACTTGTGAGTCAATGATTGAGTTATGTAAAGAATTAAACTTTGCACAATTCATGATTTGTTGTTTCCCAAATGGATTTTTTTTAAATTATTTTCTCTGCTTCTAGAATTCTGTTTTTAAAAGTGATTTGGTTAAGAGAGATATTTGATATTACGCTTTGGAAGTTGTTTATTGTGGACTGGAGAAGACTAATTATAAATTAAAAATAGTTAAATACAAGATCTTTCAATATTTTGAAGATGTGTAACTAGAGACAAGGATCTGGTACCTTAACTCAAGACAACATTCTAGTTTTATAAATCTATAAGTTCTTCATTTTCATGACAATTAACAGTTTTGTAATTTGTATTGTGGTGTTAAAAGTGAAAATATTTAGTAAAATTTGAAGCATTCATCAAAACACAAGTAAATTATTTCAAATTACTATTTTTATTAGTCATTCTTTTCTTTACAATATAAAAATAAATAAATAAATAAATAAATTGTTTCCAATTAATACTTGGATCTATTCATTTATTAAACTTCTATATGATATTTACAACAATTATATGTATACTTATTTGATAATGAAGTTTTAATAAATAAAAAAGTCTCAAATCAACGTAAAAAGCAATTTTTTTCTGAAGGAGATAGTAAAATAAGAAAATGAGTTCGTAAAATGCAATTTTACGGACTCGTTTGTGTATAGTTAGTTGCATAACTGCAATGCATAAAAACATTGAAGAAACAATTGTGGTTTGTCAGATTTTTGTGTTTGAAGAAGCGGAGACAAGTGCACAATATTTATTTAATGTTCTCTATAAATTTTATGTTTTAAATTAATAATTTAACATTTTTATTAAGAAAAATATACGCCATCTCTTTACGAGTCTAACTGTACTGTTGGTTGTATAACTCCAATCTTGTCTCTGTATGCAACCCAATATGGACGTAAATAACCGAAGTAAACAATGAGTTTAATGGAGAAACATGAAATATCCACAAAAAAAGAATGGATTCGTTTATTGGACACAAAAGAAATTGGTCGAACCAACATGAATAAATTAATTATGAACTATTTAGTCACAGGTAAATTTATCTTCACTATTATTTTTTTGATAAAATATTCACACTTAATTCATGATGACTCCACTTTAATTTACATACAAATAAAGTTGAAAAGTCCCTGTGTTCAAAGGGGTACATTTCATTTATGTTTTTGAACAATTTTAATACGCTCTATGCATTTAAAAAGTATTTGATCCGATGAACTTCCATGAACCAAGCGTGTGTTATAATCATTCCCTCTATACTTTAAAATGAGTATATGGAAATTAAGTGTAAACTGTGGCCTGTCATCTGCCAACCAATAACCGTTTTCCTGTTACACACAACTGACTTAAACATGAACACACTCATCTCAACCTTGCGTACAAAAAGTATGTTAAACTGAGATTATTACAACCTAGCCTAAAAAATAATTCTGATTATCTATACGCTTTATTTTATTACTGAGGTTACTATCATTATGGAGTTGAGGTAAAATTTCTCGCATATAAATTCACTTGGCAGAACTATTTAAACCTTCTGTAATTCAGTTATAGTTGAGAATAATAATAAAAATAAATGTGTAATTATCTTTTTCGTTTCATCCTTTTTACGCCACAATTTTATTATACTTGAATTATAATCTCCCCAACATAAGCATATTCTGATTCATCATCTAAAATCAAAACTGATGATTTCCAAATATTTTAAAATCCAAGCTTCATCACGAAAAGCAGAGGGCAGACTCACAGCCTAATTGAAAACAAAACAGATAGTTGCTATTACATTTTCAGTTTAGTACGCTAATATTAGAAGTCATTAAGATATTAAGCTGTTGATATTGAGTGTCATGATGTTGAGATTATCTTTCACAACATTTGTCACTTTTAGAAAGTCCAATCCCTCAGGAATGTCAAACAATCTCTTGTAATCTGTAGGTTGTGGGATGACAATTTTGTCTGTGTTGTTATTATTAGCTCCCTACAGTGGATATAGTGCTCATAGCACCCTAAATATTGAGACAAACCAACTTCAGAATGAAGTTTAGCAAAGATTTGGTTCACCTTTAAGTGATTTTAGGCTACCATACTATATTCAACCATCATTCTTAATCTCTACTTGGCTGTAACTTCTTCTATTCACATTACATGTCCCGTTTTTTCAGAAGGATATAAAGAGGTGGCAGAAAAATTTCAACAGGAATCTGGTGTAGGTCCAACTGTGGAACTAAGTTCATTAGACGATAAAATTATAATCCGTGATGCAATTATAAATGGACGTGTACAAGATGCAACTGCATTTATAAATCAAATGTACCCTGAAATTCTAGATAATGATAGATATCTTTATTTTCATTTACAGGTAAGAGTACCATTCATTCTTATCTCATAAGAATTAAAATCCCAAATTTATCACTAACAATCTTGAAACCACATAATCGATGTGAAATTTTCCACAAAATCTAATACCCCTTGAATTTTTGCAATATGCGCAGAAACCGTGCAAAACTGTTTTTGTCTTTGAAAATATTTGAACATTTTTTGAGATAATGACTTGGTTTTGAGGGAGTCAATATTTTGTGACAATGTGACAATATCAAATTTGAGCCCAATTGAAGATGCACAACCACCAAGTTTTTGGTTTAGGCATGGATAGAATTTTAGTTGTTTATATTTCAGATGAAGAAAACCAATACTTTTTGTTTGGAAAATGTTACCTTTTCCAATTTTTCCTGTATGCTTTCCTGTATCTTCTTTCCTAATTTTGAAATATTTTCTAGCAATTGCACTTAATTGAACTTATAAGGAATAATCAAGTAGAGGAAGCTCTTGAATTTGCCCAATCACACTTAAGTGAAGCCGGAGAAGAGGATTCATCCGTCTTATCAGAATTGGAACGAACTGTTGCTTTATTGGCCTTTGAAGATCCTTTAAGTAGTCCTTTTGGTGACTTATTACAACCGGGTCATCGACAGAAGGTAAAAATATGGAAAGAAACAGCTTATTTAACCGTATTTCTCTTGGGCTATATTATTGGGTAACGATGAATTTAATTATTTACTGCACTTGTTCTTTCTTCCCCTTTTCGATAGAATTATAGACTGACCAAAAATAATACATAAAATAAATTAGTCATGACCCTGAAATCAAACTTTACATATTTTTATGTTCTGAAATTGAATCTGCCATTAGATTTTATACATCATCAAAATTTTTGTCTACTTTTTTTTTGTTTTAGGTTGCAAGTGAAGTGAATGCAGCAATATTAAAAATGGAGCTTCAAGAATGTACCCTACCAAAATTGCTTAAAGCAATATTGTGGGCTCAGGATAAACTCGATAAAAAGAACATCAAGTATTCAAAAATGACAGATTTGTCATCTTCTAAATTGGACGGTCCCAAATAACATTTAAACGATTCAGTGTACATCTCACTTTACGATTATTAATTCTATTTTGATTTGTTTTGTTTTGTATCAAATGGAAAATTAAGTTGATTGTTGATGTAAATAGTGATTGTTTAAGATTCAAAAGATTATAGATATATTTTCAGATAGATTGTGGAATAATATTCTAGCATTTTTACAATTTTTAAACATTTTTTACAACAAATGGGTTCCTTTTCTTTATTTATTGTATTTCTAATAACTCTAGATTCTCAAAAAATATACCAAAAAGTTTTTCTAAAGTTTTATCTTCTTCAGCAAAAAAAAAGTTAATTGGGTCATCAATTTTCCTTTAAAAACTGCAATTCTTCCTTTAGTCATCTGTTATCATTTTCTGTCCATCTATAAGGTATTATTTATTCGAATCAGAGATTGTGCTAGTTGTGTCATTACAGGAAACTGCATTTTCGGTCAATTGCTGTTGAAAGTTTCACCTTTCAATCAGAGATGATGCTATCGGTACATAATTACAGGAAACTGCATTTTGACCAATTCAGGAAAGCAACCAAAAGCGGATTTCGAAGGGATAAAGTAATCCGCGAAAATTATTTTTATTTCCCACCACCTCGAATATATATTTTTAAGAACATCAGTTTGATGTTTCTTTGCATTCATATTTTTTTTCGGTTATTTTCTTTCTAGCTTTTTTTTTAAATAAAAGATCTATGATGTAAGATTGATAAGGTGGCTGCATGCCCTCCTATGCACTCTCATCAGTGAAAGAAATTTTTCCCAGTAACATATACCTTCTTTGTCACCTTACAGCGCACTTTATGCACAGAAAATCATAAAAAATCTTCAAGTAAAGTAGAAAATCATTAAAAACTTCAACATAATAGAAAAGCATTTAAAATCTTCAGGTAAAGTAGAAAATCATTAAAAATCCTCAGGTAAAGTAGAAAAGCATTAAAAATCTTCAATAAAGTAGAAAATCATTAAAAATTTTCAAGTAAAGTATAAATTCATTAAAAATCTTCAATTAAGTAGAAAATCATTAAAAATCTACAATAAAGTAAAAAATCATTAAACATCTTCAAGTAAAGTAGAAAATCATTAAAAACTTCAATATAATAGAAAATCATTTAAAATCTTCAAGTAAAGTAGAAAATCATTAGAAATCCTCAGGTAAAGTAGAAAATCATTAAAAATCTTCATGTAAAGGAGAAAACCATTAAAAATCTTCAATAAAGTAGAAAATCATTAGAAATTATAGGGTAAAGTAGAATATCATTAAAAATTTTCAATAAAGTAGAATATCATTAAAAATCTTCAAGAAATGGAATATTTATTTTGATAAAATATAAATTGATCAAAATGTTGTTAAAAGGAGAATATCTATGTGTTTTCCCTAAGAAAGTTTATGCGTCATCGTGTCTGTGTGTGTGTGTGTATATATGTATGTAAGTGTGACGAACATTATAATGTTTCTTTGACAAACGTGTAAAAATATGTAATAAAATTCGAGGAATAAATTTCTTTTAAAAGGAGGTGCAAAAGTAGCTCAGCCTCAAAATGCTTGTGCATTGCGTATCGTATAGGCAAATTTACAAATACCT